>JAXQGX010000051.1:0-23270 GCA_037040455.1 Irpex sp. P115-07
TCCTCCCTCTTCCGATTCTCCCTCGCCAGATACACCCTCGTAACCATCATAAGCACAGCAGTCGCCGCCCAGCACGCTGACAGGATCGCCCATGGTATATGGTTCCTATTCCATCACCAATTCAGTTCAACATCCAAAACTCTGATGATAGGATAGGCTAAGAGAGGGAGAGAGAGAGAGACGTACCTGGGCTGGTACTCCTTCTTCCAGTATTGCGGACCGGCAGAGTTCCCGACTGCGTATCCGATCATGACGATTGCGTTCATGGTCGTGCGTTTCGTGTGCCCGGCGGTCACTGCAGCTGACCACGCGAGTATGATGACGAACGGCGCGATGGAAGTGACTATCAAAAAAGTGCGAATCGTCAGCGGCAGAATACAGTTCGTTTGAGCGGGTGAGATGACGTACTAGAAATCCAGTAGGAAAAGAGCAGCCCAACTCGATGGTGTGAAGAGAGCGCGTTGACGAGTATAGAGCCGAAGATTGCCACGGCGTATGCGAGGGTGCCCGAGTACGCGCGGAATTGCTTGAAGTACGTCGCGGTCGTGACAGTGCAGTAGATGACGATGACTATAAATGGAACGCCAATCAGCTTGAGCTCGGAGTAATGGAAGATGAGGAGGATTTAGACGAACTTTCAACGACACCGTCAACACAACCGATAAGCGTAGTCTGGATGGGGTTGAACCCAAACCCACTAACGATGATCTGCCGCTGGTTGCTCAACTACGGACCGGTAAAGTTAGTATAAGAAATTTTTAACGTGTCATGGTGGGACTAGAAGACTCACAGAGTTCGTGACATTGCTAATCGCCGTGATGGCCATGAATAGTCAGTGCCTGTATATACGTGTACTCCGATGGAGCGGAAGCGGAAAAGACGTACGAGATGGCGGACATGAAGAAGAAGAGGTATGTCTTGGGGTCCTTCAGACATTCGATGAACCTAATTCACAAGTAAAGTTCAAGTGAAGAGGTGGAGAGGATGAAAAACGAGAGATGAGAGATGAGTAAAACATCCGCGATCGGGAAAGCCCAAGTAAGCCCGAATAACACTCAACTGGTTCCGCTTGAACGTCTTATTCTCAACTCCAGACTGGTTAACTTTGATTCGCTCGACGGCGATGATGCGTTCTTCGGGTGTGAGGAACCAGGCTGTGTGTGGGGAGTCTGGGAAGAAGAACCAGAAGACGACGGAGACGATGAGTGTGATTAGGCCCGTGAAGATCATGAGCCTAAGAATAGCATTGCAGTTTTAGTATTAGTCAGTGCGTTTGGAGAAGGGGGAGGACGTACCATTGCCAGGGCATGAAGCTGTGTGTGTGCGAGTGTAGGAAGCCGTATGAGACGAGGCCGAGCAGGATGATGGCAGCGCCGTTCATGAGGACTACAATCATCAAGTCCATTAGCTAAGAAAATTATATAGCACGATGAATAGACATACACCAATAGCCTACTCGTTGCGACTGTTCCTGGCGAGTATAGAACATCGACGTCACAATCAAGAATCCAGGGGTGATCGCACCCTCACAAATACCCAAGAAGACACGGCAGGCGAAAAGCCCGCCGAAGCTCGTCGCCGCTGCGTGGCACAACAACGCCACGGCCCACACGAATATGTTGATACTATTCAGAAACATTTGAGCTTCCCATAATGATATCTGGATGAATAGGAATTCTTCGTACCTCATCCACTTTGCTACGGGGAAGCGCTGCAGCGCGAGATTTTGCGGCCATTCGAAGACGAGGAAGAACAGATAGAATATCGTCCCTAGCCAGTTGAACTGGTTTTGGTTGATGTGCGTTCCTGCGCTGTGAGGGCGGGGGTAAGGGACGTGTGCGGGGGATAGAGCGACTGGGGCACGTACAAGAGACCGAGGGGGACTGCTTGGCCTAGGGTTGTCTTGTCGGCGAATTGCATCCTAGGGTAATAAACAGGTAAGGTTCTTGTAGGGACTACGCTGTAGGGGGATAGTTGACGTACATGTACATAGCTGCAATAAATTGGTTAGTGATATATTAGGAGGGGGATGTGGTGGACACTACTTACTGCACATCATGGGCATTAGGACCCAGTCAATCTTCCGTCTACAAGCAATGAAGAGGTCAATGTCACCAGCACACCCATGAGCACTTCAAAAGGGACCTACCGAACCCTCGCAGCCTGCTCCGGCGTAAACTCGATCTCCTTGCCTGCGATAGCATGCGCCGCCACATCGACCGTCCTGCCCTCGACAGTCTTCTCTGTCGCCTCGGCGGTCGCGGGCCTAGCAGCACCACTGTAGTCAGCCTCGACTTTCTCTACCGAGCTTCGTTCAGACATGGTAGCGACGTCGACGGCGGGGGATGCGAGGTGCAGAGCGCAGAGGAAGAGAAGAGGAGGGCCGACCCTTCTTATATCCGAGGTGTGCGCTGCATCTGTTCAATGTGTCCAAATCCCTTCCAAAGGGTGGGTGCTTCGGGGGGCGCTAGAGAGTTAGTAAGTGATCGAGGTATGTTCCCACGGTTATGTTTAAGCTGTCCCATTAATTGCCTCGTACTTACTGTGGATAAGAAACTTGAAGCTCCGACATAAAGCAGCGCCCACTTTGATTATCTTTCGTCTTGTCAGGGATGTGTTACCATCCATCAGACAACCCTTCGAATTCGCCGTCTGGTCCCATCCTACTCAATGGCGTGTGCCCTCTTTAGCAGGTGCACCTCTCGTACCGGGCGTCAGGAACACCTTGAGTTGCCTTTCCCTCAAAAGATTGCAGCCTCTGCGAAACGTCTTCTAATCCTGGATCCCGTCGACTTCGGTGGCCCGATGGTGGGTTCGAATTCTAAACTCTGAACGCTCTGCCACACCACGAGGTCCACTTCATATCTGACGAGCACATTACAGAGCACTGTAACCAGGCAGAATCAAATGCTTGGTGGAGCATTCTATACTCTGTGAGCTTGCCCGGCATGTGTTCGTCAAGCTCCCTCCGAGGACGTCGGAACGGTTGACCAAGGCCCCGACAGCAGCCAGAAGCCACAATCGCTGTCTCGAATGAAACATGCAAGCAACAGCCCAAGCGTCCCACACTGGCATATACATCTTCTGTAAGCAGACAGCGATGCGGATGCCCGTCACAATTAATTGTAGCTGCCGCGCTGCTCTTCACACTCACCTCCGAAGGCAATGGGTAAGTGCTTCCTCTTTCTCATTCTCGCGGACGATATGATACTTCCAGCACAGACCGAACACAAACGTGTCTTTGCATCTCGCCGAAGAGCCCATCTGAATGCAGCGTTCACGAGTTATCAAGGTTCGAGCACACGCCCCCATCTTCCGGGGCAGAGGATGCAGTGCTGCCGTGCGCGTCAGTGTCTGATAATGAGCTGCATCTGCACCTTTCCGGAAGAGCTTGATTACTTTTCCGCCAACGCAGTGGTCCGAAGATCCTGGAGCGACCTTCGATCCCGGAGGCTGAGTACGTCGAGCTTTCATAAGACCATTCATCTCCTTTGAAGGCAATGTCTGATGTCCTTCTGTGACAGACGCATCTTTGCATGACGTTGGCTTCCTTTGCTTCCAGCCGTCATGCCAGGCTTTCTGACGGTCGCCGTGCAAGAATCGTGGTTCTCGCGTGGGCAAAAACTGGAAATTTCTTGCCTTTAGGCCTGAGCGCTTGTGCATATCCGAGACAACACGACACTGGCCAGATATCTCTCTTGTACACGATGCGATAGGATTCCACCTCCGTGTCTCGCTTCAAGCCGCTCATATTCGTCACCAAAGACAGAACCCTAGGCAGATATCGATATTCTCGGCGCATGTAGAGCACATACCCCTTTCTCGACAATTATCTTGATCACATAGGGTTGGCTTCTCTAACTCCCGAATTTCCAGACTTTCAGGGCTGATCAGGCTGTTTGTCGGGTTTCATGGCATTTGTTGGTTTTATCACCGAGTTTTGACAAGATATCTCGGCGATCCCGACGGGATAAGCGCTTAGGGCAATGTGGATTGTCGAAACCTGGTATCGGTATCACTTTGAAGAGTTCTGCAGATGATAGATATATAGCTACACTTGTACAAATTCTAGTATCGAATACACACATATTTCCATCCTACCTCATTCAACTGCCAACACTCCACAGAGGAAGCACACTTTACTAACGCTCGAGCGAGCCATGCTATCAGAGGGGCCCCACGCCAAGAGGGTCCGAAGATGGTGGTTTAGGAGGAGGCGTCGGGCTCGCAGACGGTCGACCAGACGAATCTGACTTCCCCCACGTCGACAACTCGCTGAACGACCCCAACGATGAAGGCATCGTCATACTCGACGACGTCTTCTCAGAGCGTAACGACGAGCTCTGCGTCCTTGAGGCGGGTATAGGTCTAGGTGTAGGAAGAGCTATAGTAGGGTCAAGCGGTAGTTGAGACTCTGACTGTGATGGTGTCGTCGTTGATTCCTTGGGAGGGAGCTGAGGAGACGATGCAGAATCGACTATGGGGGACTGTTCGGGTGTGTCCCATGGATTATCGAGGAACATAGATGGTAGCCCTGGTCGCGCTTTGGTAGTTGACCAAGGGTTGACCGTCCCCGACCCACCTGCAGTACCAAACGAATAAGCATTTGATGTCTGCAATTTGGGTGACCTGGTAGGCTCCGTCGCGTTCCACGCATTAATCTCCTCCCGACTCTTGAGCTCCCCACCCCCTTCAGTCGGAGCACCTAGATCTCCTCCGACGGAGAGTTTGCCAAAGTCCTTCGCCATCCCTCCATATGCATCCTGCACGGCAGAGAGCGCGGCAGTCGCCCCAGATGAGAAACGTCCCCACATCGACTTCACGCCGGAGGATGAGAACAAGTCTTGTGAGGAGCCCCCTACCATGCTTCCCCGTGGGGAAGGTGGGGCGCGAGGGGCTAACCTACTGACGCGGGGTGACGGTGAGCGAGGCAGTGGGCTACTGCGTCCAGACCCGCGCAAAGCATCCTCAGGACTGACTAAGCTATCGTGTCGTGTCCTAGACGAGTGCGATGGCGCCGGTGAAGCAGCTCGCTGAATAGTAGAAGGCGTAGGCGTAGGAGTATCGCTGACGCTCATTGACAAGGGTGAGGGCGACGCTGAAGGTTGCGGTGGCGTTGGTATAGAGACGATAGCTGGGTCATCCTCACCGTTTTCGATCGGTGCGACAAATTCTGTGTTCTGAGCCACTTGCCGCACGACGAATTTGCCATTCATCTCCTCGTCTGTTCGCCCATAGAGTTGGTACCAGAACCGAACGTCCTTAGGATTAATCATGAGAACACCTTGATCGGAACCTGGCTCGCGTCTGTCGGGAGCGTCAAGTGAGGGATCGTAGTCCGGGTTCAGGTTGAGCTCTTTCTCCGGAGGCGAGTTGAAGAAGTCCCATATGCTGACTGTAGCCTCTGACGGTATTTGTCCATTCTCTCCAATCTTCCGTTCTCGTTCGCTGTTGAAGAGGAAGTTTCCGAATTGGCATGAATAGAGATGATAGTGAAGTTGTCGGAGGAATCGTTCGTTGAACTCGAACCGCTCTGGGAACTGTCGCTGGACCTGCCGTACGGACTCCAAGAACTGGTGGAAGACAGGACTTGTTTCTTGGATGTGCTTCTGAGAGGCAAACTTGTTCTGCACTGAAGCAAAGAACGCCTGTGCCGCTTCTGCTCCGCTCGCACTGCTAATATCCGCTGGTGGCGAGACGAAGAACTTCTCCGACGAAAGGTGGCCACACCGATCCAAGAACTTGTGCCCAAACGACATCCAATCCTTCTCGACCAGAATTTGGAAGCCTTTGATCGTTCTATAATACGGATCTAGACAAACCTGCGAAAGCGCAGACAGCTGTGCCGTCCGATCCCACCCATCGGAGCAGTGTATAAGCACATGCGACGAGTTGACGTGAACGTTCTTGACTATCAGGAGTGTACCCTCCATAATTGCTGACAGATGCCTCAGCCAGCCAGAGCGCCGTAGTGCCTGGCGATCAAGGATCGGCACGGTGGCGCTCTCCCCAGGAAGGTCTCCATTGAGGCTGGAGGCTACGAGCTCCGTCTCACGAAGCGCATCGACGACTTTGGCGAGCGAGTCGCGCATGGTGTGGATGTTGTCTATGCCGAGATATGCTTTGCGAGCTTCTTTGTAATGGTCCATGTTCTCCGTACCGGCTCCCTTCGCGGTGTTGGCGACCGCGTTCGTGGTAGGTCGGGCATCGATGATAATATTGGTTGCAGTCGCGCCATATATCGGCCCGTTGGAGGCTCGCGAGTCGGGGTTGTGATGTGATTGGAATATCGCCTCTACAAGCTTCTCGTCTTGTATTGACCGGTTTTGGGTCAGTCCAACCATGGGTTGACTCGATCGTGTAAGTGTTCCCTGTTCATAGGTATTAGGAGTTATTCGTCTTCGAAAAGAAGGTAATTCAAACATAGTTTGCCCAGTGTAAGTAGGTAAGAACTGGCAGTCGTCCTTTACTTCGATACTTGATCGCATATTGCAGTGTGGTATCGCTGATCCTTGTGGGGACTACCAGCTTGGATGGGTATGTCGAACAGAACTATATGACTGACTGTTATATATGAGAAGGATGGGTTTCATAACTGAGACGTACGTACTCCGTAATCCTTGTTGATATCCGTGAACCTCCATGCCTTCGTTCTGGTACCGACACCCATCCTTCCAAACTCTTCTCTCGGCGAGTATAATGACCATCCATTGGTAGCCGTGAAAGGTGGGTTGGGCACGTAATGGAATGCGTACAGCTGGGTAACAGACGCTGGAATGCACAGTCAGAGTACAACGTGGAGGATCGCGAAAGGGTACGTACTCGCTACCGTGAGATCCCTTACACTGTCAAATACATCCAACGCATTCGAGTCTTCGGCGAACGATAGGGTAAACGTCTCAAACGACCGTGTGCGGAAGGTTATGGGGCTCTTGCCCTGCAGTGATTGCGGCATACGGGTGACCAAGGACATCAAGGGATATGGAACCTTTGCACAAAGTTAATCAGCCGTTAAATGAAAGCTCATCTCACACTCACCCATAACTCCTCTTTGTCTCTCTCCTCGTACGCGAATATGAGATGGTGCGCGGTCAAATGAACCGTGCCAGGGAGTGTCTTGCCAGATTTGCTGCACAGCACGCCATCCACCTATCAAAGTAAGATGCAATCCATAGTCTGCAGACGTCCTCTTGGTGCTAACCTTGGCTATTCGAATGGCGTCCATATTCGCTGATTCGAAGTAAGAAGAGGCGTGGGGAGGTGAATGGCTGTAGGGCACAGCTCGAGTGGGTCGCTATAAGCGCTCCATCCACTCATTGATAACACTGACGCTCAAATCAGTCGAAATGATCGACAAGCTCAAGGAATCCCAATGTGACTTTGATTTGTTATGCAGGCAGCAACTCTGATGTCGTGGTCGTATTCAACATGAAGTATTGCACAAAACAAAGAGTTTGGATTGAGGTATTTCGATTAGCTATAGATTCAATGTGGGAAGATGTCACGGTCACAGACTAGTCACTTGAGGCATAGCCACGGTTTAGCATGGTCGGCACTGTGACGCAACGCTCATCTGGAATAGTGCTCGCCATGGCTGCAACTTCACCATTTTCCATACCAGAGCCAATTCGCAATCTCTTCTCTCGTTTCCCACTGCATACTTACCCGGCAACAACCTCGCCATACCACACTCCGCGTATAACCGGGCCAACTCTCTGGATCCATCCACCTCGCTCACACCTCCTCACAAATTCCAAGCAACTCGCCAGCGAACCCGAAGGACACGAAAACAAATCACGCGAATTCGACGATGTCTTAAGCAGCGACGTGGAATGTCTGAAATGGCAGGCATACCTTGCCCTGCGGAATTTAGGCCAGAAGATTGCTGTGCGCTGGGACATCTCTGCGGACGGAGGCATTGACGGCAGGCTACCGAACTTGCATGTGCAGATTGACCCGAACTCCAAGGGTATTGAAGCAGGAATCAAGGACGATGGAGAGGGCGAATTGCTGGCGGCGCATCTCATACCGGAGTGGGTCGATGCAAAGCTTGGAGAAATAGGTCCTTTGGAAGGTTATATTGACGAAGCCGCGCGAGACGAGAGTCGGGCATGGGTGTCACTACTAGAAGGGAATGTACATGCTGCTCTGGTACGTGCCCCTCCGATGCAAACTAAAAGACACCCTGCTCATCCTTTCTAACCTTAAAGCTCGCGTTCGAGCCTCAAACGCGTTCCCTCCTGTCCCTCCTCGTTCCTTACCAAGTTACACCTTCACGTCCCATCGAAACAGTCCTTGCGTCACCTCCAGCACCATTAACTGGCTGGTCGACCCTCTTCCGTCCATACGGCACGCGACTAGACCTCACGTCCATCGAGCTCAAATACAAGGACGCCATCGCTGCTCTCTCAGACCGACTAGGCACAGACCGATGGTTCCTTGGGTCAACGTACGCTCCATACTCACATTCAGTATAATCTTTATTTACATTACTTGTGCAGAGCACCTACGGCATTGGACGCGCTTGCGTTCGCGTACCTGCATACAATCCTGGATTCGAGAAGCGAGACACTCCGCTTTGAGGTATCTCGGCGTGTCAACCTCGTAGCATGGGAGCAACGCGTGTCAAGAGATGTCAAGGCTGCATTCAAGCTGTATACCCGCTAGAATGTTCAAGTCTTATGAACATAATTTTTGTCGGAAATTAGATGGTGCATTGCTGAGTCGCCAAGTCGCACGGGCCACAGAGATGCGGCGCTAGTAAACCGTGCCTAAAGGGGAAAGGCGCCAGCTTTGTGGCGTCGACTCGGAGAAGCTGTCTGAAACCTCGCAGATGAATCGGTGCTCATGACATCTTTGCAAGCGAGCCACCCTTTCAATATCTCAGCGCAGACGTACTTCAATTTGCAAATTCACCGTGACTGTGGATTAATCAAGAACACTACGTACGATATACAACATCACTAGCGTAGAAAACATTCCTTTTGTATTGGGAGATTAGATTCGTAACCTTCAACTTTCATGCACCTTGTTCCAGCAGAGGTCTGACACCTCGCAGTCAAGCGTAGGGAGGTTTCTCATGCAGCGCCGTCCAGAGGATTTGTATCAGAGTAGTTCTGCTGCACGCCGTCGCTCGGCGTGAGCAACGGCCTCTTCGGGTCCTGTTCAGAGTCGAAGCGTTTGCGCAGGGCTTTGATCATCTTGCTCAACCTATACAACCGATTGTGTGTAAGCAGAGGAGACGCTGCGGTAGATAGGAGTGAAACATACCAGATGAGGTTAAGCGACATCAACACTGTGTGTCCTGTCATGAACACTACCCAGTAGAGCATCGGCATCCCACCCGATGTCTTGAACATTATCCGCCAGAAGGATATTGACTATGAAGATGATCGATGGTTAATGGTCTGGCGAGATGGGACAGGGGAAGGCTCACTGTGTACCATCCGTATACAATGCGGACGAGGAAGAATGTTGATAGGAGGAAGACTCCGTTGATGAGCTGGAAGGTGCTGCCGGTGTAGCCTGTCTTGTCCAGGAACCTAAAAGAGGGCATGGCATCAGCACACAGGTAGTGTCGGTAGAGAGCTGAGAAATGTACCAATGGATGTTGAGGAAGGGCGTGCTCCTGCATGAACCATGATTAACTTAATGCACGAGCTATGAGACAACGAACTTACAGTTCCCAGAACAAGAACCGAACGGAGTAGTATTGAAGGATGGGCCTCTGTGGAAGTTCATAGCGATCAGTAATCCAGAGTTACCAGTATAGGGGTTGCCGCGTACAAAAGTGAGTATGTACACAAACGTACATGCTATCCCTAAAACGTCATAGCCACTTCGTCAGCACCCTAGTCTCACGCCTTATGGCCACAAATTCAACCACTCACCATGCAACACAAACCCCAAGTCCGTAAAGTTGACGATAGCGTCTATAGTATCCCATACGAAATACCTGCCGATATCACGTAAACACAGCATCGCGATATCCCGAATGTCATTACAGGCATGTCAGTGTCGGGCTCTCGGCAAGGAGATAACTTTTGAGATTGTGGAAAGGGGCAAGGAGAAGACGTACCCGACGGCTACTGAGTTGGTGAGTTCTGCTATTTGGTCGAAGCCGTAGGTTGGGTCTGTGACGAGGCCTGGTTGGTTGAGGGAGCGGGAGGCGAGGGTGACGATGATTAGGGCGTGGACAAGAGATACGACGTGTATGTCCCTGGGAGTTTAGAAGAACAGAAATCGTCAGTATCTATATGTATCAGTTACTCGTAGATATCGGATATGTGTCTGGAAACAGCAAGGCCGTAGCCTCACCACTCCGTGCAGAGTGCAATGCGCTCACACGACCAACATGACCAAGAGACAGTAACATGAGACTCACCAATTATTCCTCGCCCTCTTCCCCTGCAACTTCCCATAACTCACAGGCGCAATCCACCGACTCCCATACGGAGCAACCACGAGGTGCACGAACGTGAACCCAAGCGCACTATACGCAATCCACGGAAAGTTTCTCGGCAGGTGTTCCAAGCCCAGTGGCATCGCTATCGGGGCGACCGCCTTCGTGAGGAACGAGTTGAGGGCGTTCATGGCTGCTCCGAGCCCCATTGCTGCTCGTTTATACCCTCTTGGGGGAGGGTGAGAAAAGGAGGGAGGTAACGTGAACGAGGGCTGCGCTATAGGAGGTTATAGAAGAGAAGACTGGGATCATGCCATCCAGTAGCCCGGCGGCTATTTTATAGGGCGATCGAGTCGGTTTGGTTCGGAGGAATATCTGCCGAGGACATATTGAGTGCGATGAGTAGTACGGTGTGCATAACGGCCGAGAGTGTGAGCGATGGTAGTGGTGGTTGAAGGACAAGAATTTTGTGTGCTACATCAGCATAGCTCCCAGTCCACTTCGACGTCTTGGCCCCAGGCACCGGGCGGCGTCCTATACTCAAAAGCTTATTAGGAAAGTGTAGTTCCACGTTGTGTGTCCGCGAGTAAAATACATCTGGCTACTGTACAATTTATTTATGGATTCCATCCGTCCAAAGCAACGATCAACAGACGACAACAGCAAAGCATTCCGAAAGCATGGTGGGATCGACAGCATAGTTGTGAAGTGATTAGAGGCGAGACAAGAGATCTTGCAGCATCTTCTGTTTCGTTGCCTGACTGCTCCCGTTCTTCTCCATATCCTTGCTCTTCTTTTCCAGTCTAGTAATGGTGTCTTCAACTGCGCCAGGTATGTTCTCCAATGCAGAGCGAGCGCGTTGTGCTATATTTGGCTGTGTAAGAATATTGTTAGACATGTCAGGGCCGGGTATCATTACCGCATTTCTCGAGGTCCTGGTCAAGATCAGTCCAAAGAGAGTCGCGGTGGCGATACGCTTCTGTGAGTTGAGCCACCAGGGTCTTGATCTCCTTCTACGAAGGCAAAATTGGGATATCAGAGCAGAAAGTAATTCATGACGTCAGCAAGCAGGAGGTAGTATCGGTGACATTGAATGACCTGAGCGTTAATATACTCCGTTCGTGTTTCATCTTCTGTGTGCAGAGATAAAGTTTCAACGCGTTTACAGACTTCGTCAAAAGCAAGCAGCCCGGTCCCGTATGCCAGGTCCACTAAAAAGCGTTCAGCCACCGATGGTCATAACAAGGAATACGTCTTCTTGACAAACCAACCTTCGTCTTCTAATACTTCATGCACTTCCTTGACACGCTGTACAACAGGGAAAATGGTCTCCGCCATGTACTTCTTAAGCTCCTGAGATTGTGCATTCATGGGTGACCTGAGCTTCTCGACCAGGGCATTAACGTCCTCTTCGTCCTCGTCCACAGTGGACCTACTGCGAGCCCAATATATTAGCATACATTCATTGAAAACTAGATGGTATTAGGAATAAAGCTTACTCGTCCTGTAAGAGTGCGACCAACGTAGCCTCGTCGTCCCAGTCCATCGCATCTTCGCTCTCTTCGTCAATATCAGCTAGTAGGTCTTGCGCTTTCCCCTTCATGCTTCTACGTCCAATACTCCTGCCGTATTCCTGACGTTTTCTGTCATACGGCGCCGCGTCTTCCTCGCCTTCTTCCTCCTCTTCTAGAATAGTCGGCAACGCGGGAGCCTTCCTGCTCAGAAGCCTGTTCGTGCCGCGCTTCGCTTGTAGCTTAAGAGTTAGAGGTGATTTATGCTGGGGACCCAGTCTGGTTGCACCTATAGATGCGCATATAGGCAGTATTAGAGTCGTTTCACAACGAGTCGAGGCTGCAAACGTCGAGAAGCAACGCTGAAACGTACGAGTGCGTTTGGCTGGACTGAGTCCGAGGCCATGGCCGTGACCCTGACCAAGTCGTTGGCTAAGAGGAGTATGCTGCCTCGTCATTCTAGTCTTCACAGTATATGAGAGTCACCAGCTTTCGTTATTTAAGTAAGCAAGCCTGAGCAGAGGACATGAGTGTGGAGAAGCAAGCTGCGTCGGGAGCGGATCACCTTCCAGGGCCGCCACATTGATTTTTGATGGCGAACCACCAGGCGAAACCGAACCGAGCCCGATGCGACTCGTCCTTCTCGTCTCGGTCTCCAGGCTCTCGAAGTCGTCTTTCCCCGACTCTCTCTTCATCCTCTTCCACCAACTCACTTTTTCCTTGGTTTTTGTTCTCGAGGTCTGTGTTATATTTTCAAGGTTAGAAGCTGCTATTGACGTGTTGTCTCTCTTTTGCTGCAAATCACTGTCTGCGTGACAACCAATCTTACGCGGAAACAAATTGAACGTTGTGCTACGTACACCTCGCACACTCTCGACCTCGTATGGCCCAACAAATCTCTTCAAAATACCGCGGACTCGACCATCCGGAACCTTGTCTATTGCTGTTCCGGTTTTCCATCTCTGCATCGCAAACCGGCCATCTTCTCATTCCACACACGTCGCCGTCAACCCTATGTCCTGTCCTCCCCGCAGAACGCTACTGACCAACCCAATCGAGTTGGTTCAGGTTCCTTGATCACCCCTTAGTCGCTCTTTCAACCTTCCGTTCTTTCTGCTTCCTTCTCCCTCCCTCCATCACTCTCAACTCTCACCAGCCTCATTTTCCTAACGCTACCGAGAGCTTAGCAAACATGAGCAGCGCCCAACGCCCACACAAGCAGTCCATGTCCGAGCTCAAGCTCCGTCGCCTCATAGAGCACAACCAGAGACTCAGGGAGGACCTCGCTCGCCCTAGGATCAAGGTTAGCGAAGCCAGCGCGAGTCTCATCAATTACTGCAAGTCGACGAAGGATCATTTGGTGCGCTGCCGTTCTTCTGTTGACGTGTGCCTTCGATTACTAAACTCTGCCTATCTATCGTGTCCTCTGCTGTAGATCCCGTCCGTTTGGGGCCCTGCAGACAAAGCTGAGGATCCGTGGGCTGAAAAGACCCAGACGGGATGCCAGTGTACCATTATGTGATCGCGCCGCCTCTGTTCAGGAGGTGGCGCGTCCGGGGAGTGTGTTGATACAGAAGAAACTGAAAGGAGGAATGGAAGGACAGAAGCATGGTCGGAGAAAGATCGAGGGACTAGGAGCGGCCGGTGCTGTGGCTACATGGAGACAAGGGATGGATTTGTGCTTGGATTTGGGATTCGTTATGGTGCGGTTCACCCATAATATTCTACACCGAACCCTACATTCGTATTCCTATCCGCACTTGCTTACCTTCCTCTCCCAACTCTCCCAAAACCCTGCACTCACCAAGGACTCTAAATCTCCCGATCACCCATATATAATTCACCTACTTACCCACAAGAACACTCACGCTCTTTACCGTTCGTCAAGCGCTTTCGCACAGATAACCTACCCTTGCCCCCTCTGCCATCTTTTGTACTAAGTACCCCGCTGCTCCAACTGCCTTATCTTGCTTTCTTTCTTGGTTGGTCTATTGCTTCTTGATTCTTCGTTTCTCTTCGCTTGACGTTCGTAGTTTTACCCCTTTCCGGTCTGCTTGCTATTCTCTTGCTTATTGCGTCTATTGCCTTGTGTTCTGGAATGGTATCTCTCTCTTTCTCTCTCCTCATCGGACGTCTGGCATTTTGTACATACTCTACTTATCCGCTCAACTCTTAAGGTGAGCGTTCTCAACTCTGACTACAGCAAGAAGTTTGCTCATTTGGTTTGCAGTTACACAATATACGTATGCATATGTTCTCTCATTCTATCCGTTGTGAAGCTCCTTTCGTGCCACGAAGTCGATATCGCGCCGGGTGTTAAGTCAGCCCTGTGTATGTTGTGTCTGCCCAAGTGATTGTTGTGTCCACAGCGTACTCAGACTGCACATCGTCAAACGAGCTCTTTCATAGGTAAGTCACCATAAGTTTTCTTCATTGCCATGTACAGAAGCCATGCTGATCGCTTTTTATGTTACTATCATGAAGCTATTCGGCACCTAGAAGTAGCTCAACAGTACAACTGTTGTACATTCTCATTAACTCGTGAGTACCCTACGCATTCAATCCCCATGCAGTAACTAAGCTACCAGCTCAGAGCAGCAAACCAGCCGCAACTCCAACCGAAAGCAACGCACCCGCTGCAGTCGCACCCGTCCTCAACGCGCCGTTCTTCTTAGACGCATCGTCAGTCTGAGACGGCTGTGCAGACTCCGAAGAACTCGACTGCGAAGCCGTAGTCACGACCGTGGAGAACCCTGAAGAAGTCTGCCCGGCTTGACCCGCAGACTGTTCAGACTGACTTGTTGCTTGAGCAGATTGCGCGGTCTGCGTGGGTTGCGCGGACGAGCCCGACGCTTGTACTGATTGTAATGCGGCGAAACCTGCGGGGAGCTGCGTCTGGAAGGCGCTGACCTGTGTGTTCCCGCCGTTGACAATGACAGCTGAGCAAGAGGCTTGGTTGCCGTTGAGAGAGCATTTGCTATCGACGTTGCTCCCATCGACAAGTTGGAATTTGGCTTCTGAGCCGGAGCCTCCTGAAAGAACGGTCACTTTGGGGCAAAGAATGTGAGTAGAGTGACTTTTTGCGTTGCGACGGTTAGCTTACCTGCACCAGAGATAGAAGCAAAGTCCCCGCCGGCTGTGGGAGTAGGAGATACGATGAACGTCGTTGAGCCATCTGGACCTACGCCACCCTGGCTAACAGAGGCTCCGCCTGTGCCGAACCCGGGGATCACGATGGTCTCGATCGGACCTCCTGCAGCCGCTGTGACGCCTGGAAGGACAGTTATTCAACGTAAGTTTTGATATCTGGGAGCATGAAAGAGATCAACTCACTTGGCTGCGCCTGTCCAAATGCTACGAAACCAGGTGGCAGCTGAGTCGCGAAAGCTGTGTTGGCCGTCGCTCCTCCGTTGACCACGACTTCACTGCAAAAGGCCTGAGTCCCATTGAAAGAGCACTTGTCATCGACGTTGCTTCCGTCAACGAGCTGGAATTTGGACTCGGAGTTGGACCCAGAGGCAATAATTGTCACTGCCCAATGGAAATGTAAGTGTCATGTTCATTTGAAGTTCTGCGTACAGAGATTGAATTACCTGCTCCAGTGATAGAAGCGAAATCTCCTCCGGCAGTGTTTGTTGGGGTGGCGATGAAGGTGGTTGAACCGTCTGCGCCGACGCCAGCCTGGCTGACGGAGGCTTCCCCTTGACCAAAGCCAGGTATAAGTATGGTCTGTACTTGTGCCTTGATACCTGGTTATAGGATGTTCGCGTGAGTAAGACGGTAACAGATGAGCGTTGCTCTATGTACTGACTAGTAGGCGCCAGGAGAGCGACGGCAAGCAGAGAGGCTGCGGCTTTAGCGTGCATGGTTGAAGGCGTACGTTAATAAGAACAACAAAGTCCAAAGTGCAAGTGCTGGAACAAAGGGAGGAACCTGCCTCGAAAGAAAGAAAGAATAGGAGTGGCGAAACTATAGAACCAAGTCAAAGCGAACAGGGTTTTATACTATCTAGCAGGTACACAAAAGGTTATAGTGAGGTATTCACCGTTTGTCTTGTAGGCTCGCAACTTATCTATCATGCATAATGCGTTCACAGCTCTATCGACGCCCGCAAATTGCTACGGCCTGTACACGCTGTCAGACATAACCCCCCAAGTATACAGACTGAAGTTGAGTTCAAGACTCCGGAGTATGCGCCACCGAGATGGATTGCCAAGGCTAATCAATAAACATATCATTGGTGTGGACACAAATTGTGAGTTGTGGTGTGTTCATGCTCTGCGCGCGTTTGATCGACAGATCGCATCTTCGTATAGGTACCCAGAAGACTTATTTGATGGGACATCCTTGGTCGTCTTGGGTACGCTCTACTATGCGTGTCTACTTGCACAGTTCTAAGAACGTGGTGAGTCAACATACAATGTCCTATACAAGCACACATCCGTTGACGATATGCTGACGGACAGTGTTCATCAACCTCCATTGCCCACCTTCGAAGCAATATTCATTACACCTTGCTCAATGCAATCATTCACCTTCAGCAAGTATGGCCAAATTTCCCCAACCTGTATACCTGATACTTTTGCTGGCTCCGGCCAACACCGGCATGTGTCATCTGTGACTGTTATATTGACTCAAGGTTCACAAGGTGTTTGAGCTCCACGGTGTACTCTTCCGAGTCTGCAGCAGCATCTGGTGGATAAAGACGGTATCTCACCTCCTTGCGTCGTGCATCAACATTTCTGGGCTATCAATGACCGCCCTCAGCATTCTCCAAGGGCAGCTAACGCCGATTACTTACATAGAGTTTCTCTTCCGTCGGGGTTCGGACATCGAGAACACAAGTCCAGCCATTTGCGAAGTCATGTGGTGCTTCAAAATGGAAAGAGTGTGGGATATTCAAACCGAGTAATCATCTTCCCAAGACCCCACTATCGCGGTCACTTCCTTCAACTTGAGACCGTCACGGTCAAAGCAGGAAATCAGCATGCCTTCAAGTATGTATGATCTGTAACTCGAAGCATTCACACATGACTATTAATGTGCATTGCACGGACCGCAAGACCTGACCGCGCCCTGTTTCAAGGGCTCTTACAGATACCCCGCAGGACGATTACGGTTGTGGGAATGGAAGTTGGCCAAAGCTATAAAAGCAAACTGCTTTGTGGAACCAGTAATGCAATCTCATATAGCTGCCCCTCTCTTCTATCACACCAATGACTTCAGAGGCAAAGTTTAGAGTTGCGATCGCGTACGTCCATCCTTTACCCCGAGTGGTTATATACGTGCTGCTGATTACCAAGTAATGCAGAGGGGGTGGGATAGGTGGCCTCGCATTTGCCGTGGCTATGGCAAAGTCAGGTGCTGCGTTCCAGGTCGATATTTACGAAAGTGCTTCCAGCTTTAGCGAAATTGGAGCTGGGATTGGGATATGGCCTCGTGTGTGGGATACGTTAGTAAGCTTGGGACTCGAGGAAGATCTCAAAAGCAGGAGTACCAGTCTGGGACAAGGTCAGGCTTGCGTATAGAAAGTTACATGCTAGATTGAAACCAATTTCTTTCAGAAGGAAAGATATCGTATTACAAGGGTGATCAAGCCGAAGCTATACACTGTGGCAACGCGAAGCGTACGATATTCTGGACTATGATCTTGTTGTACACTGAATCGACTATTTAGAGGCGATGCAGTCTTATCATCGAGCCGAATTCCTCGAGATCCTTCAGAACAACATTCCCACTGAATATTGCACCTACTTCAGTAAACGTTTGATATCATACGAGGACAAGGCTCCGGATCCACTCGTGTTGCATTTCAAAGATGGCACAACCGCCGAGTGTGATGTCCTCATTGGTGCAGACGGGATCAAATCTTCCGTACGAAAGAATATGTTCACTTGTCTAGCTTCAAGTATACAGGATGAGGCTCAGGCGGACATGTATCGACGATGCATAGATGCTACCTGGTCGGGTATAGTCGCTTATCGTAGTCTTGTTCAGGCAGACGCGCTCAGAGAAGAACACCCTAATCATCTCGCTATTCATTCTCCAGTCTTTGTACGTTCCTTCCTTTTTGCATCGTGCGTATCAAATGTGAAAACTAATATCATATACGATACAACTCTAGTATATTGGCAAATACGCCGTGCGTAACTGCAGAGCTTGAATATCATTCATTCATCGCTCACATTTAACATTCCATAGGGTGTTCTAGCGTATCCCATTTCCCAAGGCCAAATAATAAACTCAGGCGGAGTGGTTGCTGATCCCAGCCGCCGTGGTACGCTATACGAAGGCTCATGGTTTTCTGAAGCTACGAACGATGAGATGGTCGCACATTTTTCTCAATGGGACAGTCAAGCTTGCACTCTACTCAAGGTATATGCTCTTTGCACCCCGAGTTTATTCCATTCATCCACTGTACTGAAGTGCTGTATGTGCCATACAGGCAATGAAGCAGCCATCGAAATGGGCAATCAACGAAGTGCGAGGATTACCGACGTTTGTATCAGGCAGAGTTGCATTGTTGGGTGATGCGGTGAGTACTCATCATTCTTCGAACTGACCGTAGGGTACCGATAATTTTACCGACGACATTGTGAAAGGCGCACGCTATGACACCCCACCTAGCCTCCGGTGCTGGACAAGCAATCGAGGTATGTGTAGTTGCCGCGCTCATTACAGCGAACTAATGGACTAAAACAAAACCTTGACACGTTAGGACGCCCTCTTCCTCGCCACTCTCCTCGCCCAGCCCCAAATTACGAAGAATACCGTCTTGGACGCACTCGCAGTATATGACGAGGTTCGCCGGCCCGTCGCCCAGAACATCCAAGAACTCTCGTTCAAGATGGGCCAAATCATTTGGTTGGACAATCCACGCGTGCAGGCTTATTCCGTCGATGATAGCAAGGCGGGGCGTATACCTGAAAGCGTGTTGACAGAGCTGATAGGTACGGACTGGATGGAGCTGCACAGGTGGACGTGGGAGACGGACCCACAGGCAGAGTTGAAGCTTGCTGTTCAGAAACTGAAGACGAGGTTAGAGACCAAGACTTGATAACTTCGTCGGTAGCAGCGATACGTTGTGAAGAGGCTATTTGTGCTACATAGTATCACGAACTATAAACCTCTTCGTCGGCATTTTGGTGATACGAACAACAGGAATGTATGCAACCGAGGAAAGACGAGAACAAGCACAGTCATCATAGTGAGTCTACAATAGTACACCAGCAGCCAACCCGACAACAATCATCGCACCCATCACCATCAACCCAGTGCCACTCTGAGCTAACGCACCACTTTTACCCTTATTCGACAAATCTCCATACTGCGAGAACCCAGTCGGGAGCGGGGTAGAGAATGCAGTAGATGAAGTTGTCCCGTCCTTGACAAAGTTAGCAGAGCAATCCACCTCGCTACCCTTGATGGTGCATTTTCCGTCAACGTCGCTTCCATCGACGAGTTTGAACTTGGCTTCGGATGAGCCGGAGGGGCCGCTGAGGAGGGTCACTAAATAACGTTGAGATTAGATGTGAATTGAAGGCTTGGTAGAACTAGTAGAGGTGAGATAATGTATAGGGAAGAATCTGTACCTGGTCCGGAGATGGAAGCAAAGGCTCCGCTTGCGGTGGGTGTTGGGAAGGCGATAAAGGTCGTCGAGCCGTCTGAGCCTACGCCGTCGAGGCTGATGGAGGCTTCCCCTTGGCCGAAGCCAGCAGGGATAACGACGATGCCATCTACGTCGGGGACACCTGCAAGGAGCGTTAGTCATAGACATGCAGTTCTACCACTAAGGTATATGGCTTACTAGTAGTGGCGGCGGGTGCAGCGAGAGCTTGCAGTGCGAGAGCAAGGACGGAGAGGAGGGTCTTGGCGTACATTTTTGAGTGTGTATGTGACGTGAGAATATATTCGTGAAGTTGAAGAGAAGAAGTAGAGTCAAAATGTGAGGGACCTGCCTCGAATGAAAGTGAAATGAGAGACAATGTATTCTGTCCTCCGTCGTAGGTATTTATACTCTGGTAATGCCAGAGCGCGCACGTACCACGGTAGCTCATAACTTGGTCGTATCATGCATCCGTGCCCTAAAACACTGTACACTCTGTCAGTTTCTCAAGAAGACATACCAAAGTCAAGTTCCCAAGTCCGGAGAGTCTACCACCGACGAACTTGGAATCAGTCGATCGCCGCCCACTGTAAAAATGAGATTGAAGTTGAGTATATTTGGACTTTGACAGTACACTAGGATTACGCCTTGCAGAATTGATGTTTGATCAACAGATTGTATCTTCGTACAAGTACATAGTTTATTTGATGGATTTTTCTCTGCTAGAGTTCCGTACATACCTAGCGATAATCCAACAACATGAACCTAGTCGTTAGATACCGTTGTGCAGAGATAGATATTGCCACTTTACCTCCTCTATTCTGGCGTCATCGTAATAATATCTCCCTTGTCATCGTACTTCAACTCCTTGACCTTTACGCTCCTCAAATGATCAACCCCCTTGCTCAACTCGCAGTCATGGTAGAACAACCACCACTTCCCCTCGTGCTCGACGATACTATGATGTGTCGTCCAACCAACGACTGGTTCGAGGATCTTGCCTTTGTATGTGAATGGCCCGTATGGTGACGTACCGGTGCCGTATGCGAGGAAGTGTGTGTCGCCAGTCGAGTAGCTGAAGTAGTACAGTCCGTTGTACTTGTGTAGCCACGACGCCTCGAAGAATCGCCTCTCGTGGTCGTCAGCGAGGAGCAGGTCACCTTTCTCGTCGACGATTTGGATCTCACGAGCAGGTTCGGCGAAGGTGTGCATATCTTTCGACAGCTTGGCTACGCGTGGAAGGAGGGCTGGAACTCCTGCGCCGGTGGGTTCGTGTGGTCCGTCTTGTGAAGCGTCGAATTCGCCGCCTTCGGGTGAGGAGTAGCATTGGAGTTGTCCACCCCAGATGCCACCGAAGTAGACGTAGGCGGAGCCGTCATCATCGACGAACGAAGCGGGATCGATGGAAAAGCTACCAGGGATATAATCGGGATCGGGTGTGAAGGGACCCTCGGGCTTGTCGCTCACTGCTACTCCCAATCTGAAGATGCCTGAGAAATGCTACCTATGAATGTAGTTCTGCAGCAGGGGTATACTGATACATACCCTGTTTATCTCGAGCGGGGAAGTAGAGGTAAAATTTCCCGTCTGGTCCTTGAGCACAATCCGGTGCCCAAACTTGTTTGCTGACCCACGGCACGTCCTCCGCCTTCAGAGCGATGCCATGATCAGTAACGGGTGCGCCAACTCTGTCCATGGACAGAACATGATAGTCAGTCATGTCATACTGGTCACCGCGATCGTTGAATTTAATATCGGTCTCCCGGTCGTGAGAGGGGTAGACATAGATACGACCGTTGAAGGAGTGGGCTGAAGGGTCAGCGGTAAAGATGTTGGTTACGAGAGGGGCGGGCATATTGTGTAGTGTATTGGGTTCGCAGGGCGGGGGAGGGGCGCCATGGGGTAAGTATATATATGACGAGGGACATGTGGATGAAGTACTGTACCGAAACATTGCTGCGAGGATGCACCGAACCGTGCGGGCCGAGTTACCGGGTGGTGGCCAGAGATACGGACCATTCATCGTATGTAGTTCGAGGAAGCCATGGCATAAATTGTGTATGCTGTCTCATATTCTGGAGAATAACAGGTATGATTATCACTATTCAGTATTAGTAGAACCTCCATGGCAACTGGGCAAAACATCTCACATACCGATGCTCAAGCGGACAACCCCTGTCAGAATCAACAGCTCGATGTTCCTGCCGGTCGAGGGAGGTCGAGGGCCCTGAATGTCAATTAATTCGCAAATCTTGCGTCCATAGCCAATTCGAATCTCTCTTCCCTCGCTCTCTTGCGATCTTCGCCTCATCGATACATCGCGTGTGTTAATCCCGTCAGACTTGGCTTACCACAAGGCCGTACTCCGAGTTTCTCCCGCAGTGCGTAGGCCCCCTTGGCATTGGCTGCCATCGTACTTCGTTGTAAAGAGCCTGGCGGTTGCAAGTGTATCTATAGGTCTACTGTTAAGTTCGGATCGGAGCTCGGGAAGAATCTGAGAAGTAACCAGCCTCCTCAAGGCTACTCACCTTCTTGTACTCATGCTCAACTTGACGTACCTTATACGCAGCGAAGGCCTCTACATCACTTTGTATGATATAATGTTGTTGAATCAAGCCATGAAGTTGAGTATTTTAACTTCTTTCCAGGTAGCCTCTGAAGATCTGAAGTCACGGTTCATTTTCAGCTTCACGGTAATGGCGCTTAATCCCCGCAGCGCTCAGGCGCATCAAACGCCACCAAGTTCTCGCTTACCCCATTAGGGTAGGAAGCGTCGCAATAATCATCAACGTCGTGTGAATGTCGGCCACCTCATGTATCACATCTCAAAAGGCACACAATCGCAAACGTCGGGGTATATGTCAAACGTTGTTTTGAGGGAGTGCAAAGGGGTACAAAACAGTAAGACAACGAACGTCGAGACTACGAGCCGAATAAAAATACGTAAAAGTTCAAGTAACTCTCCAAGTCACAAACCCGTCGTCATGACAAGAAAAAGGCGAAGAAATCAACCCAAGTGTCCAGCTTAGAGGAGGACACCAGCGGCGAGGCCAACAACGGACATGGCCATAGCAGCGGTCGTGCCGACCTTGATGGCGCCGCTGGACTGACCACTCGGCGAAGCAGAAGGAGCACCCGAACCGCTGACAGAAGCACTGGGAGCAGAGGAGCCACTGGAGGATCCAGAGCCGCTTGGGGCTGGGGCAGCAGAGCTGGAGCTGTTGCTCGAGGTGCTGTTGGCGGCAGAGGACTTAGCAGCAGCCTGGAAGGCGTCGAAGGTCTTGTCGGCAGTGGGGTTCAAAGCGAACACCATTCCCTGGGAGCAGTGGGAGACACCGCTGAGAAAAGGGGAAAGATAGATAAGAAGAATGTTCTTGATAGTGAGTGGAGTGGTTAGGTACTTACTTGAGGACCTGCTTGCAGTAGAACCAAACAGGGGTCGAGTCGTTAACAGGAACGGTGTAGTTTGCGGGACCGGCACCGGCCTCAATGGGCATGAAGCCCGAGTCGATGCTGCCAGACTGGGAGCAGGGGGCACCGAAGGTCGACTGAGTAACAGTGTGGTTCTTCGCGACGCTGTGAACGAAGACAAAGAGGTTAGTTCTACTAATCGGGTACACATGACAACGGGATAGACGCACAAAGAGAAGATCAGGTTATCGCCCTGGGCAGCGGTAACGCTGGTGGGGTTGAAGTCGAGGCCAGTGTCACCGACGAGGATGACGTGGTCAGCGGCGAGAACGCCGGCGAC
>JAXQGX010000052.1:0-23574 GCA_037040455.1 Irpex sp. P115-07
CGCGAGTCGACTCGCCCGACTCGACTCGCTCGACTCGCTTTTCCGAGTTGGACCGAGTTGGACGGACTCGACTCGACTCGACGCAACACTACCAGTATCTGCCAGTATCAGACGAGAATAGACGTGCTCGCAGTCTTCAATATATTATCGTTAATGCAGTGTTCGTCACTTTTTAGCGCATTCCATTTTCCTCCACAGACAGGGTATGAAAGCTGGTGAAAATTTACATGTCTCGATAGAGACACATCTTGAGTGTCACATATTTTTATTTAGCATTTTTGGAGAGGGATTGCGAGCTATGGGAGAATACTGGCGAGGAGTATTGAGTGCATCTAGTGTTCGTAAAACATCACGAATTGTCACACCGGCATGAGGCGGCAGATGGCATCAACTACCGTATCCGGCAGACTGTTCGTAACACCGCATTAATTTGCAGCTGAGTTTGAATTTGCTCCTGCTGAAAGTCACTCTCTTGAGGTGGGTGTTCGTAAACACCACAAAGACATCGATATAGGAGAAATCGGGTGCGTCATTCGTGGTGCCTCTATCATAAATACACTCTTATTCCCTGTTATTTAATTTGAATCGTCCGCCATCACTTCAGATCTTGGCTAATACTCGCCTACGGGCCTAAAATTGCATTTGTTCCCTCTCGTGAAGCTGAGAGACTTGAGAAAGTGCGAATTATTTTTTCCACATTCATGATGAAGTGGCAGTAGACTATGTATGTGTAAAGTCTCATAATATTTGAAGGCGCAGTGGAGGCGCGGTGGAGGAGACAAACTAGTATTCGTGAATTTCGGCGTTTACGAACACTGCATTAGCGATAGTACTCACTTACTTGACCACCTACTACCACCTCGACCTACTCACTCACTTGACTTTACAGAACGATAACAGACAGCTAACTAAGCTCCAATATAGGTACGACGAGACTCGCAAGATAACCAGCCGACACCTCGCAAGAGGCCCGGTACTGCCGTTCCGTGGGCACGTCGGCTTCCCCACATTATCAGTACGTCCCACATGCCTCTATATATAATCAGCAATGGCGAGCTCATCGTCTGCCATTTATCCCCAGTTCGTCTCTCTTTCATTCTCCAACTCCAGTGATGGTCCACTCGCACAGCGGATCTACCCCTTCGCCCGCAGTGTTCAGCACCCCGCGGATAGCCACGCTCTTATCCTCACTGCTCGTGTCACTAGCCTCCGGAACCAATTACGTGCGTTTGAACTTATCTCCTGCTATCATCTACCACTGAAGAGATTGTATCCCAGGTCTTCTCTGGTATGTCGCTCTTATACATACCAGCACCCGGCGAGACGTGCCCTTCACCTCCCACGCTCCCCTTCCGCACTCCCTACACAGATAACACCCTTACACGACTCACCGCTGATCCTCACGTTCGCGTTCACCAGCGTACGGCCCTCAACTATCCTCCCGCCTCCACCTAACACACACACAACAGAACATAGTCGGACTCGCCGGTAACAGTACGTCGCTTTCACCAACCTATTAAACTACATCGTGATCTAACGTGATAGTGCAGTCGGCGTATACAGCACCGCACCAATATGGGGCCGCATAGTCGACACCAAAGGCCCCAAGCCCCTCCTCGTCCTCGGCTTCGTCTCCCTCCTAGTAGGCTACAACGGCATCCGGTACTTCTACGACGCCGGGCTACCGGGATCAGGGGACGCTACGACGAGCCTGGGGGTAGTGGCGTTTTGTGCACTGGTGGTGTGTAGCTTCCTCACTGGGATCGGCGGGAACGGGGGCTTGGCGAGCGCGATGAACGCTACTGCGAAGAGCTTTCCCGACGGCGCGGTTAGTTTTAGTTTCTTGATATTCTATTCTATCTGCACTCTCCACTAACTTAGGAGACTTGGCTTGTAGAGAGCGACAGTAACAGGCCTAGTAATATCCGGCTTCGGCCTCTCCGCCTTCCTCTTCTCAACAATCGCGCACCTCGTCTTCCCAGGCAACACATCCGACTTCCTCCTCCTCCTCGCCATAGGGACCTCGCTGCCCATGGTACTCGGGTTCTTCTACGTCCGGCCCATTCCCCTTCCCCACCACCACACTCCCCATCACGCGGGATACGAGCATGTGAGGGAAGAGGAGGAGGACGAAGACGATGTGATATTTAGCGTGGAGACGCCTCCGGTTTCTGCTGGTGGGAGGGACCATGGACATAGTCGGACGAACCTACTCGACAGCCCGCCCGACGCTGGCTCTTACAACCTCCCTTCCTCTTCCCACCTCCACTCCTCCCATTCCTCTCCCCCCTCCTCCTCCGAAGATGAGGAAGAAGACCATACAAGGTCACCCTCTGGCTACATCCCGCCCGACGAGACAGGCCTCGCCCTGAGTCCTACGCGGCATCGGTCGAGGAGTTCGGTCTCTTCTGTTAGACATAGAGCTGGTAAGGTAGTTGAGAGAGGAGGAGGGACAGGAGGGACAGTGAATGTGAGAGGGAAGGCGCTGGTTGGGGAGGGGATGTTTTGGGTTTTGTTCGTTACTACTTCCTTGTGTGAGTTCCCTCCTTATCTTCTTTGCTTTTGCGCTCGAGTTGCTAATGTTGATGTTTTCACGGACGCGGACGCAGTGAGTGGGACCGGTCTAATGTGTAAGCCATCTTAACTACTCACAACGAAGATATATCGTGCTGACACTGAGATTCCGCGCATAGACATCAACAACGTAGGCTCGATATCCCAAGCGCTCTTCGCCAAGGGAGACCCCGAGTTCGACGAAAGAAAGGCGTCGCAGTGGCAGGCGACGCAGGTCTCTACCGTGAGCGTCGCCAACTGTCTCGGGCGCGTGCTCATAGGTATTTCCCTCCTCCTTTCTCCCTCCTCTCTTTCACGTGCTGATATCCCCTCTCCTCCCCTTCCCTCCCACTACCCCTCCCACCGCCCCGCCCCACCCCACCCAGGCATAATCGCAGATTTCACAAAGAACAACCTCCACCGCCCACGCTCCTGGTGCATGGCCCTCGTCTCGGGACTCTTCATCGTCTCGCAGGTGACGGTATTCCACATCGACGACGTAAGGGACTTGTGGCGGGGCAGTGCGCTGCTTGGGCTCGCGTATGGCGGGCTGTTCGGGCTGTTCCCGACGTTGGTGATCGAGTGGTTCGGGCTCGGTACGTCTCTCGTTCCACTGATAATTCTCAATTTTCAAATCTCACCGCTGATACGCTTGCTCGTGCAGCGCACTTCTCGGAGAACTGGGGGTTCGTCTCGCTCTCGCCGCTCATCGGGGGGAACGTCTTCTCCATAGCCTTCGGGCGGAACCTCGACGCGCACGCGCCCTCCGAGCCCCAAGACGCTCTCAACCTTGCAGACACATCGCATCAGTGTTTGTTGGGACGGGAGTGTTATGCGGGGAGCCTGCTGATGACGATTGCGGCGTGCTCGACTGCGCTGTGTCTTTCGGTGTATGCGGGGTGGAGGGATTGGAGGAGGGTGAGGATGGAGGAGAGGTCGGTTTTGTGATGAATATCTACTTTGAGTTTCGCATACCGGGCCGACCTCTCAAGCGCTTGCCACCCTCTCTCAACGTTGCCTCTCGCTTCCCTCTCTCAATACGACTCTCATCTCACTCACTTGCAAGTCTCTCAAGTCACGCGCGCTTATTGGTAAATCAAACTGACAGGGTTCACCGGTGGTGAGTTGGATTACAGACTAGAATAATTACGCTAGATAGGGAGAATGTAAGAGCAGTAAGAAGCGTACAGTGCGCCCATGCTACTGTACGCTTCTCTGCTCGGAAGCTCACGTGCTGCCTTGCTAGATTGGGTTGTATGTCCTGGAAAAATGCGTATGTTAGCGAGGAGAATGGGTCGGGGAGAGTCGGGAAGCGGTCTAACCGAGGAGGAGGTGTGGTCGCGGAATTGCCTATTAAGGCAATTTTGGTGAGTTTCTTGTGTTAATCAGAGTATTTCTGGGACTTACGTCGATCGTCAAGAGCTCTAAACGGCTTCGATCGCCTCCACATAGCGCTCTAAGTCGAAACGGCCGTTCGGTAAGTTAATTCGCATCTTATCAAGGCTTGTAGTACTCACGATAATCGCAGAACTCCCACGTGAACACCCCACTCGATATCTGCGCGATAAGACCCACACAAGCCGCTACGAGACTCGGTCAACGACACCCTGGGCAGTCAAGAGCATAGGAACTCACCAGAACTCCACGAAGCGACAACATGAGGAAGGAGAGGCCACGGGAGGCTGCTGCGCAGCAGCAGCACCGCAACACAGTGAGTAACCACCTCTTTATGCTGGGACAGAGGTTTACTCACCTTAGAATCACTTCTGAGTATCCAGCCAGTCCACACCGCTTCGCACGAGAAAGAGAACGACGGTGTACCTGTACAAGAGACTTGTCAGCGGTGGACGCAAGATCGACGAAGATACGACGTACCTGGGCCCATACAAGATCATTAAGGCGTCGATGAGGCGACCCCGGTCGCCGGACGGCGATCCATATAGTCAAGACCAAACGGAGGCCTTAACGGGGCGTAAGAACGGCCAGGGTCGAGTGGTAGAGGTGGGGAGTGTGTTAGAGCCGCCGACCAGGGCGAGTCGAGAGTCAATCGAAGATAGACGAAGGTACAAAGGCACCCCGTGGGTGCCAGACTGCGTCTAAGGCTTCGACGACGTGACCCCGGTCGCGGGACGTCGATCCATAGCGTCAGGGCCTAGCCGGGTCGTTGACGAGATGTGCGAGCGAGCAAGGTGGTATAGGGGAGGTGGAGGAGTTACTGGAGCTAGGGACGAGGTTTCGTTGCGATCGGCGCAAGATCAACGAAGGGACGAACATACCTTGTGGGTGCTAAACTACTGCCAAGGTGTCGACAACAAGACCCCGGTCACGGGAACTTGATCCATAGCATCAAGACATAACAGCGACTCCTAAAAGTGCTCGCAAAGGCTGCGACGCACGAGAGGGAGGATGCTGCGCAGCAGCATCAAGACCCGGTTCGCGGGACGTCGATACGTCGTCTCGAAGCGATGGGAAGGTCTAACTGGGGCGTGCAGGCTGGGCGAGGACAGGGCAGCCTGGATGACGATCTAGCAAGTCTTTAGGCCACGCGTTTGATTAAAAGTCGACGACGAACGTACCTGCAAGCGGACCTTGGTCGTCGGGCGTCGATATATGGCGTCGAAGGTGCGGGGAAGGATAGGAGGGCTGCAACGGAGCCACGGGGATGCAGCAAGGGCTGAAACAGTAACGGTGAGAAGGTGCGTCGTGGTTCGTTTAACTGAGGTCGTGGCTTACTTTGTCGTGCCCACTAGCAGCGCGCTGCCCTCTACCTACACCACCCTCAACAACAGCCATGGCCATTCGAAGAACGCAGTGGGGGACACCCGCTCACCGCACCAAGGCGCTGCTCGCGGGAACTCGATACGTCGTGTCGAGATGACGGCCTGCGACGAGACGATCGAACTGGGATGGACGGGCCGGCGAGGACAAGGAGTCGCTGGACGAACAGATCCGACGGCATAGCAAGACTTCTCGAAGCAGTGACGGCGAGGATGCTGGCGAAGACGAATGAACGACCGCTCGAAGTCGAGCGTTGAACGTCGAACGTCGGGAGTCAAGCGTCGGGCGAAAATTTTCCCGCTCTTGAGGCCGTTGGCCGTCGGAATATGGCGGTATCAGACTGTCTGGCGGTATTCAACTGTGCGTCGGGCGTCGACTGTCGGGCGAAAATTTCGTTTGGACTTCACTGCGAGGGACGACGAGGTGACAAGGTAAATACCAGCACCCTCGCAAGCGAGGGGTACCGGACTGTGCGAGAGTGGCCACAGCAACACGCCAGGGGACAGACAAGGGGCATAGGGAGTCGGGCGTCGGGAGTCGGGCGCAGAACGTCGGGAGTCAGACGTCGGGCGTCGAGCGTCGGGTGTGATGCGTAGGGAGTCGGGCGTCGAACGTCAGGAATCTGGCGTCGGGCGTCGATCTCGTTTGGAAGTCATGGCGGGAGCCTTCCAAAATGACGAGATTTGGTAAGTAAATACTCTGTTATTTCGGCCTCTGTTATGAATCTAACTTACGACATATACAGTATAGCGGACTTCCAAAGTCGGAACGAGGTTATGTCGAGTAGCAGCTAGATATAACACATGTAAGTATATGCGCGATTTGATTGAATATATTTATTACCTTCGAACGATGACCGTTTGGCCCTTCCCGTGCCGATCTACATCGCCTATGGCGATCGCCACAGACCTCCTAAAGCGCATAGATGTGAGTCGCTTGTATTATAACGAGGAAAGGTTAACCTACCAGAGGTGTACTGGCACGCATATATGCTGCCGCCGAGGCCCACGACGACATCGACTCTGCTGGTGCACAATCCGCATATATCCTGACATACCGCAAACGCGTCAGTATCGGGTGCTCGACGCGTTACGAGGCAAACCAGTGCGTACCGCGTGGATTTATGCAACGTGTATGCACTCGCGCGAAGCGTGAGTGAGTTCAGTAAGTGCTCAAATGCCCTGTGACCTTTAATCAGTATCTGATATGAGCACGGAGGACCTCTCGCTGTCGCGCGAGCCATTCAAGAGGCTCGCCGCAGCGCCTCTCCCTGCGCAAAGTACGAGTCGATGGCTAGCACCCCTGGAACTTTTATAGGGTGGTCTTAAACCGCACCATTCCAAGGCAAGACACAATGACAACTGGACAAAACACTCACCAGTGGGGGATCCATGCCAACTTGTGGGGCAGCAACACTGGCGGCGGCGGGGAGCTGCACTTGTCGGGGACAAGGGTGGTGGAGGTTTGAGAACAGGCTCTGGAGGGCCATGGGGAGGATGGTTTGCGACGAAATAATTCTTATTTTGGGAAAGAGTGCCAAATCGACACCAAGTGTCAATTCGGCGCCCCTTCCCGAACTCGGAGTTCTTTTAACTTTTTTTTGTTTGATTCGCAGTGAGGATCCTCTGGTGATCATGACGGTTTTGATACTAGTAGGTTTGATCTTAAAACATTCCTTCTTTGACAGGAGCGAGCCTCAGCGAAGTTCTGTTGTGAGTTTTTTATGAGCTGCGAACTCAGACTGAACCTTATCAAATGAATCTGAGTTCTGAGCGGATCCCGTAGTATGATATGTGTATACTTCTTATTGTCTCAAGAGTGACTCGTTGAGCATTACATGAGACATGTTTTGAACATTCAAATGTGAAAGCATTAGTATCATTCATGGGCAGCACTTCAGTGAAACCCGTCACGGAAATCCGCACATCACATCACTTTGATTCACTCACCTTGCCAGAAAAAAGATGTCAATGTCATAAATTAAAATATCGTTTGAGTTCATCTACATCAGAACTGTCAATAAACTCATTGGAGTTAATGCTGCCTTTGTCACGGCGGTGAATTCCCCGAATTACCATAGGGCGCAGATGTCGTTTTTTGCGCTGATCCTCTCGTCCCTTTCGCGTCTCCCTGCGCTTCTGAGATTCTGCATCAATTAGTGGCTCCAACGCCGTGCGAACCTCTTCAAACTCTTTGTCCGTCAAATGACGGAATCGAAGGCCGCCCTCTCCGCCTGTCTGCCAGCCACGCCTCAGCCGCCCAATCATTAATCAACTTCAACAAGCTGATCTGAGTCTGCGGGCAGAACGGGATGGCCTTCGGCCACCCTCGGACAGCTACATGGTGCTCTTGCATGAGTTTTCTCCAGTATCGTTAAGGGGAGCAAGCCATGCGTGCTGTATCTATGTTCGCTACAATTGCTGGAATGGACAAAATCAGTGCTTATCAATTAATTCCGAAAATTGACCCTTACCGAAAAGATGATCAATAAATCTGTCAGCTCACGTTGACAGGCATGGAGCTCGGTGTCAAATGAAGACTCTAAGGTAGGCCATGAGTCAGTGTACTCTGCTCATTTTCTGCAAAATCTGTACTCACTTTGTCATGGTTTCGGTGCCCGAGGCACACCTCGAGATGGTGAGGTTGAAAAACATGTACTTACGGAGAATGTGGCAAGGGCCGCAAGGCCAGTCGCACCCGATGTATCTTTATTTTGCGCATCATACTGATACGGTCCTGTTAAGATTCGTTTTGCGAGCAAAGATGACAGGAACTGACCTTGATGTGCTATTAGATAACGTTCAGATCATGAGCGTTCGGACTCAAGATAAGATCCGCCCAAATATGGACAGCCGCCCTTACGAAAAAGGCAGGTGAGAGCTTCGACGCCCGGATGTCGCTTCACCAAACTCACTGGCAGTTCGTCTCTCGACGCTCATCAAGAATTCCGAGTCGAACCTCAATTCAGCCGCAGCCCATGAGGGCGGTGCACCGAATGTGCTTAGAAATGATTTGAACCTCAGAAATTCATGTATGTAACAATTAATATACTGCTAACCGCATACCTGAGCTTTCCCGCAGGAGCTCGAGACTGTTGCCGGATTGAAGACCGTTCCCCGTGGCCTGTCATGCATTTCCATGTACGTATCTTTCTGGTTTATGTATCCCGAAGACTCTAAAGTTCATCCAATCGATAAGAGCCTTCTTCTGGTAGTGCTATTGAACAACCGCATGTATGAGGAGAAATACTGTGATTTGGGCATAACAAAGAAAAAGGTGTGTGACCTCTTCTTCGGACATTGAATGCTTATAGTTTGCGTGTTTTGACATTTATTTCAACAACGAACTTAGCAGGATTTTACACAGCAGATGCACCGCATGGCGTTAGGTTGCGCTTTGGTCGGCAGTGACGACCAGCCGGCTCCAAGTCCGTGGCCGCAATTTACTTCATGAGATCGCAAGACCAAGCAAGACCATGCATAGAAGCACGCCTGCACGTGAGTCGCTCCGTTGACTGTTTGATGTGGCGTTAAATGTTAAACGGGCTGCCAGATCAGCATTGTACGTTTACCGTAGCCCTGGCTGCTTACGTGCAACGAAGAGCATGGGCCTGTGGCCAGATCCGAGGGCGATAGATAGTGTCACTCATGTACGGATTGGGGCCCGACGACATCATGCACGTAGGCACGTACATCGGTGAGTGGTCCGGTGCATATGATTCTACTGTGACGTTGTTTGATTTAGAATACGTCGTATCCGCACTCAGAGCACGTATGTGGAACTCTGGCTCATGATGCATGAGTCCGCGTCACGAAAAAAAGAGGTATACTTACAAGGGCATTCGATGGTTGATATTGTGGTGCATAAACTTTAACATCAAGGTGCGTTGACCGTGATTCGAAAGTCAATTCACCACCATCCCGAGGTACCCGTTTGAGTTCCCTGACTTACTGATCCGCAACTTTTTGATGTTCTAGACGACTTGGAGGGCGAGCGTGCGTCAGTGCGACGAACCCTGTCAACAAAACCGAATTCGAATATGCATTGCATCAAGTGCGCCAGCCATGTCTCGCCAACGTTATCTTATTGAAGCTGGGTATCAACGCCCCGAATCGTTTCCACACGTTGTGAGTATCTAGAATTCATTTTTTCCCAAAGTGAGTCATCTGTTTCGGGTACTAATTCTAACTCTAGTATTTGCAATACCTGGAACGAAGAATGCAAAGCACCCAATGCGGAATGGACCAGGTAAGGCATTCGTGTGCATCAATTTCGACTTCTCTGACCCCATCTTGAATAGTTATCTGTGCCGGCATCCATCTGTGTTATGACGAAGGAATCTGGTGCCCGAAACTGGTGTTCCAGAAACGTTCTCTGTGTAAGCGCATCATACGCTGGGATCGGACTCGCTTCTCGAGTTGCAGAGCGTCACAAATTATTGAGAACCTGGTAAGTCTAAAAACATTGTCATCGTTTGTTCCATCACGCGCGGTCGCTGATCATTTAACGCAGATCTCCTATCAGTACATCACCCTAACCTTGAATCCTATGCGCTATGTTTTGGAATTAGTTTCCACTCGTGCGACATCCCCGAACCATGATCTGCAGTTTATATACTCCACGCATCACGATTGCCGATGTTCATAGGATATGTGCGCTTCGGGTTTAGGCCCTCTACTTATCTATCGTTCGTATTGACTGATTGAAACGGAATGTATGCACGAGTGTGGGTAAACAGGTATTTAAAGTACTTCTGATATATATCTCATCGACGTAGTGTTAGCGGAACGCAAGAGATTTAGCTAACGGTGTCGACGCCAGTTTATTTAATGCTTGACCGGGCGTGAATCAAAGGTGCACGATATTGTCGAGTGCATGGAAATAGTACATATAATATTGGCGAATGTGCCTAAGCATCCCTGGCTGCTAATTAACCTAGGCATGGCTCAATGACATTCTTCGCGTCCTCGAGGACGCCATAACGGGCGTCCAACCCAATCACGCTGCTGCCGGAGTTTGGCCGAATGTTTGTTCTGCTCGTTCTGCCACCTCCGTTCTCGCACATTGGCTGGTACCCACCCTTATCGACACTGCACCGACAGAAATTACCCAAGGCTATGAAGCAGCTATAAGCGGGACGGATTGGGAGCGATAGGGGTTGTACAGCGAAGGCGAAGGCGAATGAGGTCGGGTTAGAAGGTGTCGGAAGCCGTTATTAGTGAGTTCGATTTACGAGGTTTCCTGTTGCAGTGCTTACCATCTCGTACAATTTGTGTTGTTATTTGTCCACCTCCACTATTCCGTCGACTAGCGTACCTCTGGAACATCCTCTTCTCAAACTCAGACACGTTAATCGGACACCAACTAACTCGATGCTCACCGTGACTTCAGGCTCACCCAGTGGTACAGTCCGACGGAATGACCCCCCATGCGACCAATTATGTATCAATATCACGATTACTATGAGTAATAGTTGGCCAATATGTTAAATAACTCGCCCCGTGATTCATTCATCTTGAGGTCAGAAACAGAGGCCTTAGACTGATTATATGCGCATCAGGTCTGAATACTTACGTGGTACGTAATGGTGTTACATCTCGAGACAAAGTTAGTCTGACACATCTTTTGTTTAGAACTACTTATCAATCTCATTTCAGTACAGGTTCAAGTCAGTATTGCGCGGTTCGTTACCAAGTCTAAGACGCCGCACTCGCAGACCCAACCGATACTAATGCGTACTAACGCCACCGCGCCGCATAGCTACGAGCAGTCTTATTTGGCATGTCAACTGCCAGTGCGAACAAACTGACGAATGCCTAGATATAGGAGATAATCTGATAATTTAATCGACAGCTGCTGCATAAGCCGGATATGGAGTGGTGAACCCATTTTCGATAGGTATCGACGGCATTGCCAGTAGACGTGCGGCCGCTGGCCGCACTACAGCGACATTACGCAGGTTACGATGACAGACGGCCGCTCTCCCATTTAAGCTTCAAACACCACATACTTATTATAGCATACCACAGAGATCCCGATATGATGAAGCATATTAAGTCGAGCAGTTCATGTGCTATAGCCGAAGGTATAGTATGCTCCACGCACAACAAGTGACGAAGCAGCTCTGGATTCGAAGCCTCAGATGCTGGGTTCTTACCCCGATGGGTGCCTATATCGCTGACAGTGAGTATGGTTTGCAAACTCTCTTTTTGTTCAACGGACTCACGTGCTGTAGAGTAGGTTTTGAATCGATCAAACGATTGCGAACTGGTACAGACGGTATGTTTCGTGTTGTCTTGCTCTTTCAAGTTTGAACTCATGTTTAAATGTAACATGCTATTCTAGTCACTGCCATAGCATGCGTCTATCTCAAAACTACTGTTAGACTTTGGTACACGCTCGACCGTATCTACATCGCCTGACTTCCTCAGTGTTGGTGTATTCCATCCCACAAAGCTCAACTCATGCCGAGATAGCTCATCTAGTGCCCCAATTACGTATGGTAAGCTCGTTCGAGGCCTTCCGAAACAGTAAAGTCAGCTTACCAAGACGCTCTGCTTCAAAACCTTCCGAGCGAGAGACAACCAAATTGGAGGTGATAAGTCCAGCGCAGATCCGCGGTGAATTTTCGTACCAATCCCCGCTACCCCTGAAATACTCGGTTGACACCTGTTTCTCTACATCAGAAACTTGTCTGCGGCTTTAAGTGACCTCGATGGTGCGCACGACTCGGTATCAATGAGTATGCACTGTAAGCTATCAGATCTGCAATCGAAACCAAGGTCGATAACTGCTCGCAGAAGCCTGAGTTTCGAGGTGAGCTCTCAGTTTTTCAAGCTGTTTTCATCTCTCACTCCACCAATACTCTGTACTACACGTTCCTACCTCCTGCCTCACTACGATAGGTTTGCTCTTCGAGAATAGCGTTGGCCGTCGGTGACCAGAGAACATCATCTGCGTAGTAAACTCTATCAAATTGTTCACTGATTGCGCCCGCATGGTCTCTATCGTTTACTGCTTGCTGGGATCCCACGGTGAAGCTTCTCCCTTGGACACTCAATTTGTTGGATGCACCGAATCACCGACGTTCCAGCCCCTTGGTGGAATCCATCTCTTTTACATTATCTTGTTTAACCATCCCGCGAGTAAGTGAATCCGTTTCCCATCAGTTCAACGAACTCACGTGCAATTGTGAAATAGGCAAACGAATGCTCAGAAGCAATTCGTTGAAGGCTTTCAAGACTAACGAGAACCATTCCCGCTGCCAGACTCTGGAGAAGACGATGGGAACGTCATTAATAAGGTACTCAGCCATGTGTTCCGTTAATGATCATCAAACATCAAAGCCTATAACCACAGCTCCGATCGTCTTTGGATGCATGGAAGGTCAGTATACGTATCTGGACGTTTGGGATTGTAAACGAACTCACGTGCACCCTCAGAAATATTGACGTAAATGCATCGCAATGATATACATCTATAATCCTGGAATGTTCGTATTATATTCTAGGAGTAGGGCACTTGATTCAGTGTGGCGTGCCCTGTGCCCAGATCAGCGCATGTCCGGTGTTATGGTACTGAGCCAGGCCGTCTGACATGCGCAGAACGAAGTGGAAGAGGCTTGTGTTAATGAGACCAGGTAGGTCGTACTTTGACTCACGCAAGCTTAACAGCGCTGCCAGTGACATTACGATTATGCCTTTATACATCATCAAAGAGTACAGTAGTAGCGAAAATGCACACGAAAATAGAATGGCGAAGTGAGTAAGTACTTGTTTTCAAGTTATTTCTCGGAAATCTCTTCTGTGGCGCACGAGCACTCAATGTTCTAATTTGAGGTTCCAAAGCGGAATCGTAATTAATCCGCGCAAGAGAGATCTTTGTCAGAAGCACGAGGAACATCGGTGAGTGAACTCAATCAGGTTAAACACCGTCATGTCACTAATATTGCACGTTGAACTCATGTATGTCAACGGATCTCACAGGGCACCAAAGGCGAGGTCTCCGATTTTGAGGTTCCCTTTCATAATTAAAGTCATCTCTGATTGATGACACCTCAAATTCTGGAGTGGAGACTGGCGAGCAGCGTAGAGTGATAACCAACGACTCGTAATAGGAAAATGAAGACACTCAGAACGCAGGGCCCAGGTCTCAAGGATTAAATTTTGAGGCTACAGCCACTCATGACGGGCGTAATGTTCAGTACTGACACACGATGCACTAGTAGATTTAATCATACGCCGACGCTCCCATCCCCAAGTGGAACCTACTTTCGATGTAGGTTCATTGGCTTTCATGTGCTACGTAACTTTGCATCACTATCATGCAGGCGGACTCAGGGCCCCTTTCGCACTCAAGGATGCCACAATTAAACGAAGTTCAATAGGAAACTGACTTATGTTTTATCATTGTATCTCTCTGTAGGTTCGTGGCTCATCGTGTTCTTGGCCGACTCAATACCAACTCGGAGAAGCGGATATGTGATATCGACGATCGTCGTCATAAACCATCAGTCACTGTAAGTAGTCAGCCTGTCAATCATTAATCAACGTTCAACGTTAATCAACTCCGAGTCCGAGTCAACAAGCTCACGTGAAACTGAGAATAGGAATAGGTAATGCAAAATCTGAAAGCACTCAAGATAACGAAGATGCATCTTCGCTGACAGGCTCGAAGGATTCGGAATATGATCAGCGCATCGTCAGCAAAATGCCCTGTTGGCCCTCAATCTAAGGTGTGTACGCAATATCTGGGGTATAAACGAGCTCACGTGCACTTTCAGAAATATCATTGAACAAAGACCTACGGTGCATGTGGCTCAAGCTATGTACCAACATAGAGATGCTTTTTCTGCTATAGGAGACAGATCTATCGCCGAAGTGCGCGTCATTCGCAAGAAGGTGGGCGTAGAGCACCCTCGATCCCGAGCACAGAGTTCGCGCATAGATATAGACATGAGCGTAGCAGCATGGTATCGGGTTATGGAAAACTCGCAGATTGATGGACGTGCTACTGAACGGCCAGTCAACGCTGAGCTGAGCGAGTTGCCGTTCTTATTCGTAAGTCTAACAATGTCTGCCCTCGTATTGTAGATTTGGAGGAGAAACTCGCAGCTTTGAATGTGCTTGTGATAAACACAGTATGACGGTGAGTAGCCCTTCTATTTGTTTTGATGGAACGAGAACTTATCATCTCGTATAGATACTTCCTATCCTTATCAGTCATCGGACGAGAGATCCTACACAGAAGCACGAGAAACATGAGCGGCGTGTGTATGTGAACTCAATCACATTAAACACGCTAGTCACGTTACTAACGCATCACAGTCCGCAACTTCGAATTCTGGCCCTCAAACGGACCTCGAGCGGCGCATCCCATTCCAGAAAGCCTCCCTGCAAGCTGTAAGTAGCTGCATGGCATACCCAACGACGATGCTCTGAGGTCTGGATTGCAAGGAGTGCATCGCGCCCGAGATACGTCAAATTGTCAACGGGTGCAGAGAACGATCTGACATTTCAGGGTGGCGCTTCAAACCCAAGGTTTGGGACTTTTATTTTCCGTCATTCGGATCGTCGAAATCCCTAACTCGTACAGGAGAATCAATGAGACTGCAGCAGACGCTGAGCTGGGAAGACATGAAACTGGGGCTCGAGCGTGCCTCTCGGATATTGCAGGAGATCGAGGGCGGCCACCGACGATTCGAGGATCCGAGGGAGAACTCTGACATGTAAACAGGCTGCTGCACATGGCTCACCTCTCCGACGATGCGTCATCGGGTCAAGGCGTCTCCCTGTCCGGAAAGTGTATAAAAGGGCGGCGGAAGGTGATGAAGTCCTTCATCTATTCTCTCTTCTCACTCCCCGCCCTCATCTCTTCTCCCTTCTCACTCCTCACCCTCATCTGTTCGCTCGCCCGCGCCTCCTGCCCTACCGTCTGCCCCACGCCATGTCATGCAAACGCTCGAAGGTATGTTATGTTCTTTATGTTTACCGCCTTGCACATGTACTGATTCCCCTTTGTTGACGCATTAGACTGCCCCTGATGTCCCCCTTCGTGTCTGTGCGACCCATGGGCGTTGAGCGTTCGTGACTGTGAGTGTATGCTATCTACTCGGTTGCCGTGCATGTCTGACATATGCTCGCCGTAGAGCCTCCGCCCTCGACCGCCGTCCCGTCACCTTGTCCCCTTGCACGTAAGCTCTCACGTCCGTTTACATGATTTAACCACACTGACCGTCCCTCTGTCACCCGTATAGGTAGCCCCCGTTCGCGGACTTTGCGAGCCTTCGGGACGGGGAGACTATGCTCGTACGCCGGACCACGCGGAGACCGAATGACTTGTCGCATGGGGAGATTATGGTCGTACATTTCAGGTATGTTTTCGCCATTTAATCTGTAACACGACGCCTGCTGATTGTTCCTTATGCAGGCTAACGACCGCTGCAATACGTTATCATATTGCTTTGCAGCAAATCCAGTAAGTCTTTCTGTGGTTATGTTTCACGAATTCCTACTAATGTCCACTCTATTGCATATAGTCGTACCCCTTTCACCCTGTACACGAACCTTCGGGACGGGGAAACCAGGCTTGTACGTCGCATTTCGCGAACGGGATTGTCCGAGTCTGCCTCGGAGGGGGAGATTATGTCTCTATGTATCAAGTGAGTTATATCGCTGTTTCGCCTTTTTATGACGAATGCTGACAGCTTTCTTTGAGACAGACACGGCGAGATCATGCCCGTGTGTCGGGGCAAAGCGATGGCACGTAAATGCCTCGCATACCGAGGCTTTGTGATATCAGGTTCGTTATTGACTCCATAAACCGTGAGCAAATTGCTGATTCTTGAAGCTTAGATCACGCCAGGTTGTGTCGTCTTGAAAGCACGAACGTATGCTCGCGCTGCATGTACCCTTAAATGCCTCCCCATGTTAGTAGCTAGCTGTGATAATTGAATATTCGTTCTTCGCATTTGCTGCTAGTCTCCGACCGAGTATCATATTCTCAAGTGCGCTAAGCAGACCGAATGCTATGAGCCTTCTATGTACGATAACATGCTTGCAGTGCTACTGGACACGAGATCCTTCGCACTTCTTACTCGTGTAATCTGTGTAGAGCGCTGATTGCGCTTGTATGTTTATTTAACTTCACACTCGATTTGTCTCTGGAGTCTGATCAGGGGGTAATGTGCGCGAGTGGACCAATGGACCAATGGATTAACGGGGAAACTAGGCGTGAATCTACATGCTCGACACTACTGCGTAAACTCCGTGTGCACGTACTGTCGCCTCTCGCCGCAAGGGTTACTTATCATCCCGGCGAAGCGGATGACCTCCCGATGCACGAGTGACATTGATGACATTGAATCTCTTGCCGTGTACCACAACGCTTGTTGTAATCTTGATTGTACGGACTTGAGCTCTGGAGTTAAGCCCCGTCGCATAACGAACGAGGACGCGTGTCTTCCTTAACGCTCTCAGGCTATGCAGACCGAGAGCTCACTGTAATGAGCACGACAGGACTTGACAGAGAAGAGTAGCGACATACCTTGCATTCAAGTTGTTCCTTCAATGCTGACATCCTCCCTTTTGTTCTCTATGTCGTGCTGGTGTATCGCGAGTGCGTGCTGCCTTCACGAGAGAGGAACGACTGAGTGGAAGGAGATACAGGATGCCTCGGAGAGAGTGTGGCGGAAGCTGGACGGTGTGCGTACCATTACGCAAATCGAGGAGCAATGTGAATCACATTTCCGTATGCCAACTTTGCCCTTGTTCTTTCTCGCGCACCTGTGCGCAGTCAACATAGCTCAGACCTAACTGATCGACTGAGTTGTGAGTTTCGACAACATCGAGCACTCACCTGTTCAACGTCTTCCCCAGCTTATGTATACTAGCTCCTCTTGCTCCCAATGCGCAAACTACTGAGCTCTCTGATCTCTTGATAATGCGAGCAGGCGTTGTGCCGTCAGTGACGACCGTTGACTTCGCTGTGATTGAAGACGTCCGAGTTAGTATCGCTTTCGCGGACCTGATACAAACGCACCTCCAAATACACTAGTGGTGCCCCTACAAGTGAATGCCTTATAAAAGGCTGATGATGATAGATTGGGGAAGGTGCATGAAGCGATAGTGAGTGTGCAAGCGCAAAAGGTGGTCAAGACCAAGTGACAACTTGAGGTCTGATCTCAGGGTCAGGGACGATCGACCAACCTCGATCGACATGATCGCGGCCAAACTCCTGGATCGTCTCTCTCTTGCTTCGACCATGACCTTGTCGTCCTTGTCTGCGTACCTCCTTCTCGCACTCACCACAATTCTTTGATAACGAAGCTTGCAGAAGGTGCCATTGAAGACAATATTGACCGGGAGCTCTTGGATTCGGTATGTGACTACAATCTTGTACCACGAAGCCAAAGGTTTCTAACGTTCCCGCTTACTCTCTAGGAAGCTACTTACCTCTTAGTCCATCCATCTGTGATAGACATGAGACATTCACCTACCCTCTTCAAACTCTCTGTGCCGAACACATGCTGGCTTTTATGGTAGAAGATTGCGCAGGAAGCGCGAGCCCCATTCGTAAGCTAGGATTGAAGTACTGAGGCGGCGAGAGGACATGGAGGATATGTTGTACATGGTGCATATGGTGTGTAATATACTACTTGTACACCATGCTATCGTATTAACAGAAGCCCTCTTCGTCTCATGTAGATGGACTATGTCTCTGGCGCACGCATATAAGAGGCCAAGGTCACCTCCTCGCCCTCCAACAAACTAGCGCAATGTCCACCGCATACGTACCAAGATTTGCGCTACCCTTGCTTGTCTCTCGCGAACGGCTTGAATACACTATCTCTGTGCCTTGGGTTGTCCGGAGAGTGGACTGCATCCTAGCGCAATGTTGACCGCATACGCACCAAGATTTCCGCTACCTTGTCTCCCGCAAAGGTTCTGAAGATATCGCCTTTGTTTCTCTTTCCTATGAATGTCCTGTAAGTAATCTTCAATATCTTCAACGTCAATTCTGAGCTTCTGTTCTTTACAAAGCGCAATGTTCCCAGCATACGTACCAAGATTCCAGCTACTTCTCGCTTCTCGCAATAGCTCTCAAGATATCGCCTCTGTATGTATCTCTCGGAACGCTACTGTAAGTATCTACGACCTTCATTATCATTGAAGTCGATGCTAACTCCTGATCTGAATACAACACACTGTCCGTCGCATTCGTACCAAGATTCCCGCTACTCCTTCTCGTCTCCCGCACGCTTACTCCCGAAGATATCGCCTCTGGCTCTCTCTCTGAGCACTCTTCCGTAAGTAATCATAGAGTGCTATGTCTTCGATATCGACGCTAACCTTGGAATCTGAATACAACACACTGTCCACAGCATACGTACCCAGATTCCCGCTACTCCTTCGTCTCTCACAACAGATTTCACGGTATCTCGTTCTCTTAGGGCATACTGTACGTACCCACTACCTTGATACCTTCGACATCGATGCTGAAATTCCGATCTGAACAGCGCAATGTCCCCTGCATACGTACCGAGATCCCCCATACCCCCTCGTCTGTCGCAAAGGTTCCCAATATATCATCTCTGTCCCCTTCTTCCAGGCCTCTACCGTAAGTCAGAACCTCAATATCTCCGACATATATATTTCACTTCTGTTCTCTGCATAGCACACTCCTACGCAGACGTACCAAGATCCCCGCTACCTACCATCATCTACTAGTATCACAAAACCTCCCAAGATACCGTCTCAATTCCTTCTCCCACTATTCCACCGTAAGTACCTACAACCTCCAACACCTCCCACACCTTCAACCACATTCCCGACCCGGCTCAGTCTCTACAACCAAACCTCCATATCCAGCCTACATCCCACATACCGCGTCCACCACGCCCAGATGCTCGAAAACCCGCTTCTTGTCGATTTGCGCGTCTGGTCGTGGAGTTCTCGTGGGTCGATGCGGATGATAGGTAGGTAGTACAGTTGAGTTTGGGTGTTAAGATGAATGAGAGGGAGAGGGAGAGACAGCAAGGAATTGCAATGCGAAGAAGATTGCAGGAGGTGGATAGGATACGCGTTGTACTTTGACTGTGTAGTCTCGAATGTATGCATCGGATTCACATAATTACAGTAATAGTATAACGAGCTCAGATGACATAGCACAGCTAGTTTATGTTCGCGCGTCCACCTAAGTACTGTATCACTGTTCCACGATCAAAGCCTGAGGCCTGAGCCTCCGACGAAGCGCTATTCTCGCTCGTATGAGGGTTAACCCATGGTTGACCTAGGATTATTCCATGGTTATCCCACCTTTAACCCTCTACCTCTGCTCTTCACCTCTATTTCGTTGTCATCATGTACACACGACGCACGGATCAACACTTCAGGAAGCTTCAGTAGTTAACACCAGCATCGCACGTCTTGCTATTTCATTCACTTACAATAACCCTTACGCGCACGAGGAAGAGCGACATGCATCATATTAAAGTTAAACGTATCTCATCAAGAGCTAAGCTATCATCACAAGTACGTACGTACGAGACAGGAAGAACGCACGTCTTGCCTTACCTCGCCTCCATCCACGTTCACGCACAGAAGACGACGAGCCACCACCACATGATAGTGACGACGGCTTGTGGCAGTCGAATCCACATCCATGTACCGCACGGAGGAGAGACCGACGTACCTGCACCGAACACCCGCTCCTCGGAACCAGATACCAGGATGCGAGAGTGAAGGGAGAGGGGTGGACGTGGAAGAGGCGAGGGGGCGGGTGGGGGCTCGTCGTCCCTGTATGCATCTTCGTCTCCAGCGAGCGGTTGAGATGAGGGCACGGTTGGTCGAGGTGCGTGGGTGTGGATGTGGATGTGGATGTGGATGTGAGTTGAGGGTGGCGAGCGAACGAGCGAGCGAGATGGAGTGGCAGACGTTCGAAGGAGAGAGAACACGCACCCCGTCCTTCCCACCCCGCTCGAGCTACCTCTCCATCTCCACCTCCCAGCACTCCAACGGCTCACCCACTCCTTCCTCCCTCCTCCTTCCTCCTTCCTCTACCATTCCACCCCACCACCACCACACCACACCACCCATCCATCCATCCATACTCGTACTCATACTCACAGACTTCACGGGGATGACGTTCGGTTGGATGGGCCGTCCCCTTTAGTCGCGAAGCTGGGAGAGGAGGTGTTGGTCGTCGATGGGGGACGAGGTGAAGCGGGAGGGGTCGATGAAAAGAAAGAAGAGTTACGTTACCGTACTGTTCGATGTCCCTCGTCGTCGTCCTCCGTGGTCATTGGAGTGCGGGGTCTTCATAATCCGGGAGGGTCTCTGGGATGGTGCGTTCGACGTTTGATTAGATAGCGAGCTTGTACGATGCGCGAGGACTCACGTTATTGGCTTGGAGCCAGCTGCGTCTGCGCGCCGTATACCCTACTTAATCCCCTTCGCGTGTCTACCTGTATTGGGTCACGGATGTGTTTGTGAGTGTGCTGATTTGGAAGTACATCATAAGATAGTTAGTACGATGAACGAGAGTGTTAGGCAAACGTGAGTGAGCGAGGAAGAGTGAGATGAGAGGTGGAGAGGGGGGCAGGAAGACGAAGAGAAGGCATGGAGACTCGACGCACCTTGTTCAAGCTCCTCACACCCCGCGCATACTATCTTCGATGACTTTACGGGCCTCCTGCTCAGTAGCGTGTTCTCCTTTTCGTCGGCTGCGTTCCGAGGGCGTGGGATGGCGATGGACGAGGGGAGTAGGTCGTGCGTATGCTAGAAAAACACACCAAATAAGTAAACCCCGAGAGTAATGAATAATACGAGCACGCACTTCTTCCCATCCAATAACCAACAAATCCCGCAGCCGGTCAATCTTCGTCCTCCTCACATTTGGGTGAGCTAGCTCGTGCGCGGCCATGGCGTTTGATGTGTGGTTTGCGTCCAGTTGTACGTGGGGGACATTGTAGGTTATGGACGTTTGTGGTGGGTCGACGAGAGACTTGGGAGGTGCTGTGGTGGTGGGAGGTGGTTCTGAGGTGTTGAGGACGGTGCTGCGAGCGGGCTGCAGAGGTTCTGGAGGAGGCGTCGAGGGCTTCACAAGCATCTTGATGGTCTAGTTGAATATTTTAATCGACGTTTTTAAAGTTGAAAGAGGCAATAGAAAAGGCTGGAGGTGGATAACAGCGTTGAGACGAGACACGCGCACCGTGACGAGGCGTGTTTGTACAGAGACCACATGATCGCGAACGAATCGGGCCGCCCATTACCCGCGACGCTGTGTTACGCCTATCAGACGAGAACAGACGTGCTCGCAGTCCACTCACTCGCTTACTTACTACCACCTCGCCCTACTCACTCGCTTGACTCTACAGAACGATATAACAGACAGTTATTGAGCTCCAATATAGGTACGACGAGACCCACAAGATAACCAGCCGATACCTCGCAAGAGGCCCGGTAGTGCCGTTCCGTGGGCACATCGGCTTCCCCGCATTATCAGTACGTCCCACATGCCTCTATATATAACCAACTAATCGTCTACCATCTGCCTCCAGCTCGTCTCTCTTTCACTCCTTTCACTTTCAAGCTCGAGGAGTGATGGTCCATGCATCTCCCCCTCCGCCCGCAGTGTTCAGCACCCCGCGGATAGCCACGCTCTTATCCTCGCTGCTGGTGTCACTAGCCTCTGGGACTAATTACGTGCGTTTTAAACTCTCTTATGCTATCGTCTAACACTGAAGGGATTGTATTCCAGGTCTTCTCCGGTATGTCACTCAGCTCTCATACCGACACCCGGCGAGACGTGCCCTTCACCTCCCACGCTCCCCTTCCGCACTCCCTACACAGATAACACCCCGCTGATCCTCACGTTCGCGTTCACCAGCGTACGGCCCCCAAATATCCTCCCGCCTCCACCTAACACACACCCAACAAAACATCGTCGGGCTCGCCGGTAACAGTACGTCTTGACCTCTACCTCCCTACCACCCTACACCACAACCTCACCCAACCTACAGTCGGAGTCTACAGCACCGCACCAATATGGGGCCGCATAGTCGACACCAAAGGCCCCAAGCCGCTCCTCGTCCTCGGCTTCGTCTCCCTCCTCGTAGGATACAACGGCATCCGGTACTTCTACGACGCCGGGCTACCAGGGCCAGGGGACGCTACGACGAGCCTGGGAGTGGTGGCGTTTTGTGCGCTGGTGGTGTGTAGCTTCCTCACTGGCATAGGCGGGAACGGGGGCTTGGCGAGCGCGATGAACGCCACTGCGAAGAGCTTTCCCGACGGTGCAGTCAGTTTCAGTTTATTGATATTGTATCTCTACTCCACTAAATTATTAGACTGGTAGAGAGCGACAGTAACAGGCCTAGTAATCTCCGGCTTCGGCCTCTCCGCCTTCCTCTTCTCCACACTCGCACACCTCGTCTTCCCAGGCAACACATCCGACTTCCTCCTCCTCCTCGCAATAGGGACATCGCTGCCCATGGTACTCGGGTTCTTCTACGTCCGGCCCATTCCCCTTCCCCACCACACCCACCATCACGCGGGATACGAGCATGTAAGGGAAGAGAATGAGGAGGAGGAGGATGAGGACGATGTGATATTTAGCGTGGAGACGCCGCCGCTGACTACTGTTGGGAGGGACCATGGCCATAGCAGGACGAACCTCCTCGACAGCCCGCCCGACGCTGGCTCCTACAACCTCCCCTCCTCTTCCCACCTCCCTTCCTCTTCCCACTCCCACTCCCACTCTTCCCATTCCCACTCATCCTCCTCCGACGAAGATGAAGAAGACCACAACAGATCACCCTCTGCCTACCTCCCGCCTGACGAGACAGGCCTCGCGTTGAGTCCTACTCGGCATCGATCTCGCAGCTCGTTCTCCTCTTCTGTTAGACATAGAGATAGAGCTGGTAAGGTAGCTGGGAGTGGAGGAGGGGGAGGGGGAGGAGGGACAGTGAATGTGAGGGGGAAGGCGCTGGTTGGGGAGGGGATGTTTTGGGTTTTGTTCGTTACTACTTCGTTGCGTGAGTTCTCCGAGTTATCCTCAGTTGCGAGTGGAGTGCTAATGTTTTCACGGACGCAGTGAGCGGCACCGGTCTAATGTGTAAGTTCTCTTAACTACTCATAACAAAGATATATCATGCTGATGTCGCGTGTAGACATCAACAACGTAGGCTCGATATCCCAAGCGCTCTTCGCCAAGGGAGACCCCGAGTTCGACGAAAGAAAGGCG
>JAXQGX010000053.1:0-23596 GCA_037040455.1 Irpex sp. P115-07
AACTGGGTGGCAGGTGAGCGTGTGGGGACAAGATGAGGGCGCTCGAGTCAGCTACTGAGTAAGGGGCATCAAAACTTTGCCACCAGGTTGAACATTACCGTAATAGGCAGGTTTACGCAGTGCCGCGTCCGACTCCGTTCGGCAATATTTAGCCGCCCAGCTGAGCCGCGCCGAACCGACAGTATTTATGACCACGCGCAGCCAGGCTCACAACCAGTTTCAAAGCCATGAACACCCTAGCCAGACACATACGCAATCGCATTACAAACCAAAACGATACCCAGATAATAAATATTTGCAGCAAGATCCATCATCTCAAGGTGTGCGGCCAACCGTGACGGTAGTAACAGACCCGGTGGTAGGGGAGCGCGTGGGGACGAAGTGAAGGCATAAGTAGAGCCAGCGGCTGCAGGACAAAAAGGCATCAACTTTGAGCGCCATCGAGCATTGCCGTAAGAGGCATGTCTACGTGCCTGCACACCGACGTCATGGCAATCTGATTGGTTGGACCGGTAAGGTACACTTCAGCGGACTTTCGATCCGTTCCGATCGATAAGCTCTGCAATCTGCCGAAAGTACACGCAGATCTATTTCTGGGCGCATCATTGAACTCACTAATCATTGACGAAGCTGTGTCCAGCGCGTTGAACTCGTCCTTGATGCAGACGGAGGAACGAGTGGGTCGAAAGTGGATTAGTAATCCACGACCGGAAAGGTACTCATCATGGCCTTAGCAATTGCCACATAACACTCAGCATACAAGATAATCGGTCCAACGCTTTGCTTCAGTCATGCAATATTTTGGATTGTCACGAAACGGTTCCGTATTATGAACATCTGTATCTTTGACCGAATATGAAGTTCAGACTTGGTGCAAATTTCGTGAAAGGCGACCGGCTGCCCAAAAATGGGATTGGAAACCCTACATATGACACACAGTATACAGTTCTTGCATTCTTGCACCGTTTACACTCATGCCCAGGGCTGAGCAACGAGTTTCTTCGCGCTGACCTGATCTGCCCTGAGCCTCTCCAGACCATCCGGGATAGCCGCCAATCCACCAGGCAGGACCTCAACGGCGTTGGGCTATGAAAGAGTTGACCCCTGTCAGAAACGCTGGTCGCTCACTTGAGCCAGGAGCTGCTTACCTTAATATCTCCGTCCTCGAGGAGTTTCGTCAGATTCTTGTACAGACCAACAAACAGCTCCCGTTGGGTAGGATCATGCGCCGTTCCAGCAACCTGCGCCACGGTCTTCGAGTTGTCAACCTTGGCAGCGTCTACAACGAATGGAAGGACGAGCACGAGTGTTCCACCAGGTGCAAGAAGCTCGTATGAGGCTTCTTGTGTTCCCTTCAGCGAGATAGCGTCATAGATGTACTTGATAGGCTCGGAGGTGATGGCCTTCACGGAGGGCGCGAGAGGGGCATTACGATCGATAACATGAGTGGCACCGAGTGATTTGACGAGATCCGCGTTCTTGAGAGAGGCGACGGTGATGATGGGGTTGAAACCGGAAAGCTTCGCAAGCTGAATCACTACAGAACGAGGTAAGATGGGCTTGCATATGCTCCGAGTAGTTATAAGAATCATATACACACCTTGCTGGCCTACAGAGGAGGAACCGCCAATAATGACAAGAGGAGTACCAGCATACTTGCCACGACCACCTTCTACCCAGGGAGGAGTGAGCCCAGCCCCACGAATTTCACCTGTCGCGATCTTGCCACTGTACAAGCCAGGCGCAGCTGTAGCAAGTACAGCAGGGATGGTTGAGCCTTGTTCGAACGTGAGACTGGATGGGAGCTGGTGAATATATCTATCAGCCATACCATACCATTCAATATGACAATTGGCATGCGTACCTTGGCAGCGATTTCGGCAGGAACGATCGTGTATTGCTGGAACGTCCCGTTCCGATTGTTAAAGGCTCCTTGGTGCAGGCTGTTGGCATATATCAGATGTTATCCTAAGTAAAACATACTGCTGGTACGTACACCTTGTCTCCAACAGCGAATCCTGTTACATCCGCACCGAGCTCCTTCACAATACCAGCGGAGTCATGGCCGAGCACCACGGGATAACCAGCGGCGAGGAAGTCGAAGCCGCCATTAACTATCTTCCAGTCGACAGGGTTAAGAGCGGTTGCTTTAATCTCGATGAGAAGCTCTCCAGGGCCTGGAGGTGCGGGGACAGGGATATCACGTAGAGCGAACTCGCCGTGTTTTTCAAGGAGGAGGAGGGCTTTCTGAGTTGCCATTGCTGTGATGACTACTATGAAGATGAGTGTTGACGAGATGAGTTGGTGCTGGAAGTTATGCCAGATCGGTCATTTTTATACTCGACAACGACGGAGCTCCGTCGAAAGCTGCTGATCCAGCATAGCGGGCATGGCCCGCCTCCAGACATCATCAACTCTACAGCAGTGTATCGGGCATATGCGGTCGTGGTGGGTGGTGAGAGTGCAGCAGAATCCGAGGTCGGAGCACAAAGTGGGTCACTAAAAGGGCATCAGAAACGCCACGAAGTGGGTCATTGCCGTAACAGGCAAGTTGCCTGGCGTTCTCCCTGTTTATCGGTCAATACCATACTTCCTCGCGCATATGTAAGCTGCGTACCGGCAATTGATTATCAAGCTTTGAACCTGCCGAGAGTACACGCATACGAGTTCTGAGCGTAGCGCGCGAGAAGCTACTGCTTCTATGTCGTGATTTCGTATGTCGAAGGTCAGTCAGCAACCTGAAGATGAAGAGGGCCTCACTTTCACACAAAGCAGCAATTAGATCAAGAGTGTAGCAGATTATGCATACGATGAGTTACAAATACAACCCTGATGCGATAAGAAGATGAGGCTTTGTTCTGCGTGCCGGCGATCTTCTGCATTAGCCCTCAGGCCTCAAATCCAAGTCCGAAAAACACTTAGTCCCACGGATGTGCCACCAGTTTCTTCGCACTGACTTGATCAGCCTTGAGCCTTTCTAAGCCCTCAGGGATCCCTGCAAGGCCGTTCGGCACTACTTCAACATTATTCGGCTATGTTTCGGTTTGCACGTATGTCAGAAACAGTGAAGCCGGACTCGACGCTTCAAGGAAATGTTGACACTCACCTTGATCTCACCCTTCTCAAGGAATCCCGTGAGATTCTTGTATAGACTGACGGCAAGCTTGTTCTGCGCCTGATCGTGCGCGGTGCCCAAGATGGATACGGCGTTCTTCGATTGGTCGAGGCTACTCTCGTCGAGAGAGGGAGGTAAAACCAACAGCAGTGTCCCGCCCGGCGCAAGGATATCGTACGCAGGCTGCTGAGTCTCTTTCAACGAGATCGCGTCGAACACGATGTCAAATGGTGTAGAAGTGATTGCTTTCACAGCAGGAGCAAGTGGGACGGAGCGGTCGATCACATGAGTCGCACCAAGAGATTTCAGAAGGTCGGTGTTTCTGGGAGAAGCAGTGGTGATGATAGGGCTGAATCCGGAATGTTTGGCAATTTGAATGGCTATAGGGGACGAGCGAGTGAGTATTGGTGGGTGGCTATGATACCACAAAAAGGAAAGATACCTTGCTGACCGACCGCAGACGAGCCTCCAATGATGAGAATAGGCTTGTTCGCGTATTTCCCACGTCCGCCTTCTTCCCAGAAAGGGGTGTGTCCGGAACCGCGCAACTCTCCCGTAGCAACCTTTCCACTATACAGGCCATATACTGCGGTGATAAGCACCAGGGGGATCGTTGCTCCTTGATCAAAGGAAAGATTGGGAGGAAGCTACGCACAAGATTCATCGTGGGAAGCAGAAGCGATATACCCTTACACGTACCTTGGCAGTGATCTCCGCGGGGACGATGGAGTATTGTTGGAAAGTCCCAGTAATTCCAGTGAAGTACCCTTGGTGAAGCCTACAGGGCAGTAGATCGTTAGCCCCGTTGATCGTTCAGTCAACACGCTATGATGTACGCACACTCTGTCCCCAGCCTTGAACTCCGTAACTCCCTCACCGACCTCTTTCACAATGCCGGCTGCATCCGATCCCAGTATAATCGGGTACTTGACAGGGACAGCGCCATAATCGCGAACTTTCCAGTCGACAGGGTTCAGAGCTGCAGCCTTGACTTCGACGAGAAGTTGTCCAGGGCCAGGTACTGGTGTTGGGACGTCCTGAACGACGTACGTCCCCCTTGGTTCGAGGAGTACGAGAGCTTTATGAGTGGACATCGCGGATATGGCAATGAAAAACAGGAGGGATGATGTGGTATCAAATCAAGCTGTGGGACGATGATATCCTACCTCTGAGTACAGTGCTAAAGGCATGCTTACTCAGTACTCAGTACTCAGTATTCAGTCACGGTGCGCAGCGCTCGCCGTTTGATATCGATAGGGGCTGTGGTATCTTTATGCTGCGGTGTCAAGTTACTGCACTAGAGATGTAGAGAGCCCCATAGATGGAAAACACATGCAATATACTGCATGCGTGACTGAGGGAGATCGGATTTACGCCTTTTGAAGGTACGCCAGCTATATCGAAAGCAACGTTGAGGTTTGGTGACTCCAACGTTTGGGACAATAACGAAGACGCCGCCAATGCCGATGACATAGTTACGAGAATCTTGTGCTGGGAGTCAAGTAGGTGAAGCTTTGAAGCTTGAAGGGTCATAAGTGTTGGTCGTTGTCAGTGCCGGTGAGCGTGAATTTCATGGGAACGCTGATAGGGCGCCTAATTGTGTCCTACTTATTGACTCTCTGCCACCACGCGCACGGCACTGGCACTTGCTCGCGTACAGCGAACTCGAAGCACTGTGAGCTCCCCGCCACCGACCACAAACATATAAGAACGAAATACTAATGTTGCGAAATAGACCTTGCCATGACACTCGAGAGTATCACGAAGCATTTAGACCTTTGGTTTGAGGACGGAAACGTAGTCCTCATCGCTGAGAACACAGGCTTTCGAGTGTATCGAGGGCTCCTCGCAAAACATTCTGATATATTTCGTGACATGTTCTCCATACCCCAGCCGCATAGTGAAGCAGAAGACGTGCTCGAAGGCTGTCCCGTCGTTCGTTTAGCAGATGATCGTGCGGAAGATGTCGCTACCATTCTGGGTATACTATTCGAAAGCGGGCAAAGGTTATATTCAATTATCCTCTTCTAAGCATGGTAATCTTACAAGCCTCTCTTAATATTTAGTTTCTACAAAGAAAGCCAACGGATTCCCTTCAGAACAGTCGCTGCTGCTCTCCATTTGGGAACAAAGTACTCGATTGATGCTATCCGTGAAGAAGCTTTGCGCCGAATATCCATCTGCTTCCCGAGCGAGCTCAAGCATCTTCAGAAGCATGGCAATGATGGTTACTTCAAGTGCCTTTCAAATTCGTGTCCCATAATCTGGGATAAGATAGATCCAATTGCCGTCTTTCACTTTGCGCGCCGCCTCAACTTAAACGATCTCATCCCCTCGGCGATGTACAGGTGTGCTCTTGATGTACCGATCCCACAACTCTTTGCTGCCCTCAAAAATCCAAGAGCGAGTTATTATACGCTGTCGTTAGAGGAGATAGAGGACTGCATGGTGGCGCGTGAATACCTGTTCACAAGGAACATCGCGCATCTAGAGGTCTTTGCCGACAACTTAAGCCCGGACTGCACCCACAGAGGAACGATCGAACCGTCGCCTTGCGAGATGGCTTCGCTGGAGATGGCATCAGAAGTTATCCAAGGCGGGTTCGTACGCGGTTGCGATACCTTCGACTCAACGACACACTGGATTACAAGTCACGAAGATACAGAAGCTGAAAACAGTTTGTGTACGAAATGCGCCTCATACTATGTTCAGGAGTATACAGCAAAGCAAGAAGAAGTCTGGGCTGAACTGCGTAGTAGATTTGGATCTAAAACGAACAGTTCTGCGGTACGTTTCTGCTATTCGGAACATTTTACTCGTTGCTCACTCCATCTCGTCCCAAACAGGAGGATGCATCAATGTCCGAGAACGACTCAGAGTAGATTCCGCCATTACTATTGTCAAGTATCTTGCTCAGTTTGTAGAATGATAGGGGAGTCATGTTGGCTGACAGTAGCTCAGATTTACCTGATTGGTGCTATGGCTATCCTGCCGTTGCCTTTCTCCGTCTCTCCCAGTATGTGGCATAGTGCCTTTGAAACAGTTCATTTAGGATATCAAATTTCGTTGTTGTCTAGTGTTACTATTGTATTCCATACTCCAGCTCGTGCATCGAGCGCATGCATCATGCGTACCTGTACTTCGTACTATTGGGTACTAGTACTTATAGCCTGGATAAGAGTTCAAGTCGTGGCATTTCTCGAGTGACGAATATTGGCTTGGATGTTTCAGTTATCTTGGTCGTGTACTTATTTACGCTGCTTCGTAGCTGTTGTGTCCGGATTACGACAGTGACGACTCTCTGACAATGGCCACTCTACGTCTACTTTATGCTAAGTTATGGGTATTTGCGATCCTAGGAGTGATCGAGGTCCCCGCCTGCAACTTAGGCGGTAAACGCCACAAAGCCTGAGGTTACCAAATGGGGGTGTCAGCCCTCCGCGGATTCCTCCGGGCAGGTTATTGGTGCCTTTCATAAACTCCAGATATCATCGCGTAAACTGATGAACCATACACTACAAGTACAGAAAAGATGAACAGCTGCGAAAACAGAGTATACATGACACATAACACCGACACGAGACAGAGAACGGGAACGAGAACAAAAACCTGTGAGACGATACTGCGTAGGTGTAGAGAGATGGTACAGACGTGACGGAAAGGCGTCAGGGCGGGACGCGAGATGAACTTGCAATCAGGAGGGCGAAGAGAGATAAAAGAAGAAGATGGGTGGGGTGAGGGAGTCGTTGACATTGCTATAGCTTGTCCCAAACAGGAGGTAAGAATGTGATGATGGTACAATGGATGCTCATGCGGATAGATAATCGATGCAGTCACAAACAGGGGGGCTCGGATGAAAACAGTACACGGGGAGAGATGAAGAGATGAGGAACTAGATGGCAAGGAAAATGTCGGGTGGAATGAAGGAGAAACGTCGAGGGTTCCATGCGGATCGTCCTGCCAGTGATGTCTTCGTGATTAACAGACACAGTCGGATGTGAGTGTGATGCACAGTGGAAAGGGAACGAGCAGGTCTACGCCCACACAAACTCGCTCCACCAAGTCTGCTCGGCCCCTCTGACCCTCCACTCAGAGATACCTCTCGTCGAGGCAGCGTAGATGTACTCTCCACTCGGGTCGAAACATACACCCGCAAGGTCTACCTCCGCCTCTGCATCGCCAGATTCTGCCAACCGTCGGTTCCTACGCAAAGCCTGCGATGACCCCCGACGAGTCATATACGGTCCAGACGACTCTCGTCTCTCGAGGAGTGACACCCGTCTGGTGGCATCAAGGCGGGCCACCGATGCTGACGAGCTGGCTAGAGTAGGAGTTTGCGATGACGATGGTTGTGTCTGAGACGCATTCTGCACTCTTGCGCTCGAGCCAGGTGCCGGCGACCCCGCCCTCGAAGGATTATACGACGACACACAATCCGACTCCAACTCATCCACATCCATCTCCTCCTCCTGCCTCTCGCGTTCTCTCTCCCTGTCCCTCTCTTCCCTCTCCTGACTCGGAGAGTCGTCATCGTCCACGCGTGACTGGTGAGTAGCCCTGAGTGCACGTTGACCCTGGAATAACCGCCAGATGTCGTCATCGACCTCTCTATCTCCGAGAGGCGGGATCACTACGATCCCTCCATCTGCGTCATCGTCGGCCTCGAGAGTTGAATCGCGGGTTTGTATGCCGAGTCGACGTGCACCGCGGCGTCTTCTGGCGGAAGCAGAGGTACCGATGGTGTCTGCTGAGGGTATGCGGAACGTGTCTTCGAGCGCGCCGCTGAAGAGCATGATCCGAGGTGGTGGTGGCAGGGGTGTCTCTGCAGGGTTAGAGATGGCAGAGGGACGGGACAATGGGGGAGACGGTGATCGTGGGCGGACCGTTGCTGGTCGAGATATCGGAGGTGAATCGAGATAGGGTATGCGGACGATCTCTTCGGTTTCGAACGTTCGCGCGTCCAAGACGTGCAAAAGCGATGTATGCTAAGGAAGATATCATGGCAATTCAGTATACGGAGGTGGGCGATAGCTATACACACTGCGAAAACTCACCTCGGTAAATGTCAGTACTTCCCTCCCTACGCCTCTCGGACTGAACTTGACACTTCTCACACCCCATCCAGGAGCCTTCGCCTGTCCACGCCCCCAGTCCCACGGAGCATCATACACCCACCCGCTCGCCATGCCGGTTGCCCACCTGCCAGATGATGCCCCGGATCGAGCCTTATCCGTCTCGATAACCTTCAAAGGCTTCGTGCTCCGCACGTCCCACACTACAACAACACCCTCCTGAGAGGCCACAGCGAACTTGGAGCCGTTGGCGGAGAATGATGAAGAGAATGATGCTGGTACTGGCTGGACGCTTTGATATGGTGAGACGAAGCCGTAGGAGTAAGAGGACATGGCGGAGATATACGGTGAGAGGGAGAGTTTGGTCATCTGGGTAAATCGGACTTGTGCGCCACCTGTTATTCGATGGAGGTAGACATCGGGTGAGTCACCGACGGAGAGTAGTGTTCGGCCATCGGGAGATATTGAGGCTATGAAATATCCGGTAAATAAAGTAATATTCGGTCAGACCAGAAATTCTCTCACAGTGATTAACCGGTACGTCGAGCACCAGCTGCCCAGCGGGGGACAATCTCTTAGCTCCTCCCTCGCCTGCATACTTTGCACTCCTGATTGCAACGTCGAAGAACTTGACAGTCTTGTCGTTGTTACTGATAACCACTCTCGGCTCCACACTGCTCTCGTTCGAGCCCGTAAGGCTCAAGGACGTCAGCAGTACGGAGTTGTTGATTGATGCACCGTCCAAAACAACTTCAGACTTCCATCGCTGTCGACCGAAATAATGTGACTGCGTGTCATCATGACCACCACCCAGCCTTGCGGTTTGGGGCGCGTGTAGTGATAGATGGAGTTCGGCCTCTTGGCCACCTGCTGCCAGGAGCGTCTCGCCGGTGTCCGGATTAACTAAAGTCGAGAGTGAGTTGGGGACGAAAGGAAGATCTGCAATACGCCGTGGATTCTATAAACAAGAAAGTCCGCGCTGCCGCATTAACGAAGAATGCGGTTATAAGAGGTAAATGACGACTCACGGCTGTAGGATTCGTAATGTCATGCTCGACTATCGACTTCTGTTGAGGATAGACGACAGTTCCATGTTCGTGAGGACAAAGTACAAGATCCCGTAGTTGTCTGTTGAACAGCCAGAGTCAGTATAAGGTTTAAGCGACAAGAGGATCTTCCGTAATATAAAAGGCATCCTGGGAGTTTCTGGGATCGCCGCGTGAAGGACAGCGACAGCGAACATGCTACGTAGAGGTGATCATTTGAAAGATAGTTGACATGGAACGCAAAAGCAGAGCAGATAGTAGGAGAGTGCGCGAGCAAACGCGAAGTGCGGCCGTGGGACGCCGAGACTGTACGGGTGTCCAAGCCACTGCCCCAAGAATGATAGCGATCTAGACAAAGAAACGGGCAGCTGTCCCAAGTACAAGGACCAATACAACCCAGAGCCGTGCTGTCTGACGCCGTGCTACCACAGAGAGACCACCAAATGCTGCACTCACATATGTCCGATCGTAACCTTCGCCGGCACGGAGGTGCGGGGCTCAGTTGTCGTAAGGAGGGAGGCCAGTTCGCGTGTCATTGTGAGATATCAGAGGAGGTTATTGATATTGATGAAAGATAATAGTCCGAGGTGGTTGAATAGCGTCGTTACGGTTGTTTAAGCCTACAGTCAGTTAGCTTGCATTCCACGCGCAGTAAAGCTGAAGCTTTGAGGACGTTCCAGCGTCGAATGCGATGAGAGAGAAAGAGATAAAGTGGCGGATATGACTCTTGTCTTGCGCGTCGTCTGTCTGACCAAGCCAACCGCGGAGATGGTGGTTGAGGACGAAGCGGTGGGGACAGGAGGAGGTGGTGGTCGTGAAGTCAGGGCTCACAGGCGCTGAGGCCGCAAGGGGCTTTATGTAACTTTATGCTAAGTAAGTAGCCGAAATCCATGGATAATCTTGATCTCTTCCTTTTGAACTCCAACTACCACCAACGGCACTTCCAATCTTTCTCTTTTACAGTTCCTGCATCAGTACCCACTGCGATGCGTACCGATATCTAAGTTACTAATCGCATATTCGCCTCTACGCAGTCACGCTCTCAACCAATAACTCTACTTCACAGAAAGAACCGACCGTGTGCAAAGACTCCGTGACGCACATGCTCGTAGACCGTGACGTGGCTGCAGCTCGAGGGTTGGGTATCGAAAGGTTAATACTGAATAAGAGGACTAGATGAACCGTGGGACTCGGAGGCTGTTTTCTCAGGTACGCTATAACATTGTTGCATTATACCCATCCTCAACCACGAAGCAGATACTGTAGAGGTCTTGCATGAGTGACTGAGCATCTGGACACGATGTGTGACTGCTCACTTCTACAACCCCAAATGATCTGAGCAAGTAAGTACCTCGCGTCGATAATCACATGCGTTCTACGGGCATACATCATCGACATGCGGTGGTATTAAGTTTGTCTAAATTGGGTACACTGCCGCCCTTATGCACTGGCAATAGAGCAACTGCGGGTACCGCCTTGGTATCACCTTGCAATCACAATAGTTCTCTAGTGCGTTACAGTACCTTCATGGTTTGATCAAAGACAAACAGTAGATTTGTGAGCATCTCTCTCAATTCTTGCTCTAAAATCCAGCAGATCACCGCTTGACTTCATAGCTCACAGTTTCAGACTGTTACAATAGGGAGAACAGTACGATCGCTGTCGATTGTATCATGGAAGGAATGCGTGAGATAACTTTTGTACTTGCTCGCCTGGCCGTGGATCGCTTTGCATCTCAGGATGGATATTCCCACACACCCCGTGCGAAGCAAGGCTGATAAAACTCTACTATAGACCAGCTGCTCTGCCGGAGTGTGGTCGTTGCATCATAGTGGCGTAAGCCTTACAAACCCTGCATCTCGTCCACGCTTACAAAAGCCTGTAATCGCACTCATATGCGTCTTCAAGACTTTTGACCAACACATTGTCTTCCCAGACCCAGCAGAAATGTCCACGCAAAAGTCTCTCCTCCTTCTCGAGCAGAATGGCAGCTACGCCGTCCGCGACACTGAAATTCCCAAGCCTGGACCTGGCGAGCTACTGATTGAGATCCACGCGACCGGGCTCAACCCAGTGGACTGGAAGATCCACGACTATTGGTTCTCTATGCTCAAGAGCTACCCTGCTGTCCTCGGTACAGATGCCGCTGGCATCGTGAAAGAGGTCGGAGAGGGTGTTGGGGGGTTTGCGGTGGGAGACAAGGTGTAAGTCTGTTGCTCCTTATGCCTAGGCATAGCATGATGGGCGATCGCTGATGATGACATAGTCTCTATCAAGGCTTCTTTACAAACCGAGAGGGTACTTTCCAGCAGTACTCTATCAACCCTGCTGAGATCACAGCGAAGGTGATTGTTTGAATTAGGCTTTGTTTTACAAGTCTCACCAGGTATACCTCAGCTCCCTGCGAACTTGACCTTCGATCAAGGCGCAACTATTCCCCTCGTATTGGCCACCGCAGTGTTTGGTCTATACAGCCCCAAGCCTGTACCACCGGCTCGAGGGGGCATCGGTCTGACTCCTTTCTGGGAAGAAGGCGGGCGTGGAAAATACGCTGGCCAGCCAATCGTAGTCATTGGAGGCTCATCTGCTGTCGGTCAGCAAGGTAAGATGTGGCATACTTTTCTTAAGGGTGCATACCGACCACGAAAACGGCACATGATCAGTATTACAGATTGCCAAGCACTCAGGCTTCTCACCCATCATCACCACTGCCTCCAAGCACAACGAAGCCCTCGTCAAATCCCTTGGTGCGACGCATGTGATCGACCGTAACACGCCTCTCCTGCAAGGTGTCCAATCCATCACTACCGAGCCCATCAACATCATCTACGATGCCATCTCAGAGGCGGCCACTCAGAACGCCGCGCACGACGTCCTCGCGCCGAATGGGAAGCTGATCCTCGTGCTGCCTTCGGAGATCGACAAGGCGAAGCTTACGGAGGATAAGGAGCTGGTGAACGTTTATGGGACGGTGCATGATCCGGCGCAGAGGGCGCTAGGTGTAAGTTTGTACAAGAATTTGACGAAGTTTTTGGAATCTGGGGAGATCAAGGTACGTGATATCCAATGCATTTGACGATGATTATGCGGTGCTGAAATTTGTTCTGTTTTCGCAGCCGAATAATGTCGAGGTGTTGCCGAACGGTCTCGCGGGCATTCCAGATGGCCTAGAGAGGCTGAAGGCAGGAAAAGTCAGCGCTGTGAAACTCGTTGCACACCCTTTCGATTAGCCATTTACCTTAACACATCAATATGAAACAAGAACTCCGTGCTCATCGTTGAATCACATTCGTAGCCCGGTCCAAAGTTCGGTGTATGATGTTGTGCTCAAGGGCATCTTCTCACTGCTTTGTATTATTCTGAGCATTTGCATGCCTTCTATTGCGTTAATCAAGCCCCTGTCACTAACTTCGTGACAGGCGTATATAACGATTATATTGTGAATGAACTCACTGAGCCTGCTATGCTACAAATTTGGGGGTCGAAGTGAGATACTCACTCCAATCCCGGGCCATCGGCTGGTATTGAATGTCAGGCTTACGCTGCCAATTCATGGTAGAGGGTGTTGAGCAGGCGTGCTCAGTCTTCTATGTGGATTAATTTTCTCGTATGTATCTCAATGCCTAAGTTCACTTGCCGGATCTCACAGGGAAAATACGAGACAGCCCGTCATCTGTTCATATCACTAGCAATATATCCGAGGCTCTACATGTCTCCATTGCCAACATGTACATATAGGAAGTTTCTGCGAATGTTTCATTCGGGGTTCGCTATGGTCTGCTACGGTCCCCCATCGGTGTCATACTGCTGCTTTCAGATTACGCAGCAAGAACGTGTTCGTGAGGTACCAGCGCGTGAACCTGTTGTTAACGCATCCCACTGCGAGGCACGAGGGTCGGACCACGTCTTCAATCACGCGATGAAGTCAGTGAATTTCGAGTACGTTTCTCGGTGTCCAGGACCTTCACTCCACACGGTGTCTAACCTCGTTGCGAGATATTACTTACTTCATCTTAGACCTCACAAAAATCGAGGTTTTATGCGCAAGAACTGGATCAACGTTTCACATCTACGCAGGTTTGTAGTCTTCCGCACGCACCTGCTTGGCGAAACCAGGTTTACTGTAGGGAACATATGTGAAACATACCATAACCGCGAGGTTTATTTCCGTTCCTACTAGGCCACACATAGATCGTCAATGCCAATAGTCAGTGGCAACCACGCTGACAAGCTTCCAAGCGTCGTCAAGAACGTTCACGACCTCCTCAGCTACAGCGCCGTCAGTCAGCGAACACACAATACATTAGCAGGCAGTACTCACGTAAAGGCCCCTTCTCTAAGTCAATCAAGTTCTGTTCTATATGCTTTGTGCTGGAAGCCCCGATAATGATAGCATCTCCGTGTTCCTTCTTGAGGAGACTGTGATGAGAGATCCAGCGCAGCGCAACCTCAGCGAGAGTCAGGTTATGCTTCTGAGCCGCGGCTTCGATTAGCTCGAGGGCTTTGAAGTAGGTCTCGTTCCAATAGCTTTCACGAGAGAAAATCAGTATCGAGAACACTAAATAATCTATGATATCACGGACCGTTTCCTGTAGCTCTATTGTTTATAATAGAACCAGTAAGTAATCAGTTCATTAGTTCAAGGGGAGTACATGTGATTTACCTGTCCTTGGGTCTTCTGAGGATCGAACCGTGAGCCAGGTTCTACCCCATCCTGAAGAGAGCGATAACGTCCGGTGAAGAATCCTCCCCCAACTACGGTAAAATTAGCATGATATAGAATGAAACAAATAAAGTGAATAGGTGAGTGGGAGATGACATACGAGGATTGAACTCATAGAAGCTGATGCCAAACTTGCGCAAGGCTGGGAAGAGCTCGGGCTCGACTTTCCTGAGCTCGGGGATGAGCATGACCAGATGAGAGCAGCTACATACGATCAAGGCTTACCGATGAATTGCATTGTATATTCCTTGATAGACAGTGGGCTGGATCCATCCATTATACTTGCAGAGGGTCACGATTTCAGCGACTTCCCAGCTACCGGATAATTAGCCGTGTTTAGGTACGTCAACCATTCGCGCCGAGGACTCACGAGTAGTAGTTGCTGATTCCAAATCGCTTGAACTTTCCCTCCTTGTACAACTCATTGACTGCCCTGAATGTGTCTTCGTAAGGGGTAGTGCGGTCCGGAGCGTGCAGGTACCACAGTTCTATAGAGCTGGATGATGTTGTATATTAGCACATCGTACATTGACGGGAAGGCGAGACACACTCGGCTTGCAGAGCCTTGAGCGATTTGTCGAGATATTTACGCAAATCCTGTACAAATATCAGCACTCTCAACGATCGTCCAACGTGTATGCACGTACATCGGGACTGTGGGAGGCGAGCTCGATGCCCGGAGGAGGCTCTCGGAAGCGGAAGTTTGCCTGGTTCGAAGGATAATGTCAAAGATGTCGTCAATACCGTCAAGAAAACTACGTACAGCGGTTGGGTACAACTTCGTCTCTGCAACGATACCACGCTTCTGCCAACCGATCTCTCCCAACACCTCTTCGGACGTGCCATCGCCGTAGAAACGAGCCGTATCGAGCTATAATCGAACATCGGTGACGCTTCAAGTTCTGGGATGTCGATCCGCTGAACTTACCTCGTTGTGACCATGAGCCTGGAAGATATCAAGTATCTTCTCGATCTCTTTCAGATCGGTAACTCGGACGCCTACGGAGGAGGTATAGTTAGAACTTGAATGCGATCGGAGACATGTGATGAGAGTATGCGTACTGACCTTCGTGTCCGGGAGCACCAAAGGTCATACCTCCCTAGTTTGCTATCAATGACCATCTCACTTGATATCGGCCATGGCCTATCTCAGGCTAACGCACCATCACTATCTTGACTGCCGTTTGAGGCTCCGTTTGAGGCATCTTGGTCGCGTAACCTGTCGATCGCTTGGTGATGAAATACTAGTGGTGGAAGCAGTCCGAGACAATGATTTGGTCCTGAGGCCTGATCATCCAAATCTCAGAGTATATATACATGCCAGTGGTACTCGCCCCATGACTTCATACGCGCCTAGACCTCTGAACGGACTGGAGTTAAGTAAGTACTGCGTGCAATCTTGCCAGTGCGCGATGAACATAGGATGAACAGCAATCTGTTCCCACGATCAAAACTGAAGAATATCAGTGCTATCATAGTGATGCATCCATCTATCGAAGGATAAGTAGCATATGCTCCAGAGAAGCCCATGATAAACAGGTAGTAAAAACGTGATCATGGTAGCAGAGTCAACATAGCATACTTATTTTAGCCAAAATGAGGATGATATGTACGCCATCGTATACCGTACTAAGTCTTGTGATATCTTGAGAGGTTAACTATGTCGATTGATATCGATTTGAAAGCCTGGAACGCTGTAGATGTTCAAAAGTGTAAAGAAGAAAGCGGACTAAAGAAACTCAAGCAACGAAGAATCAAAATAGCACTGGCCTCCGAGTCATAGTGCGATCAAATTGTGTACATAGCTTGGGAATCATGAAGAACTCAGTCAGGAATCAAGATATCGAGCTCGCGACGTATCAAGGCTCTATCAAACTTACTCATAGAGGTGGCAGCCGGGGAACTTAGTCTTGATCTGTCGCTCAAGCCACTAATAAGGAGTGAGGTAGGTTATGTCAGTTGTCACGGTAGGACCTGCGCCGCCAGTGAGAATTCCGACGATGCGGCCACCCCTATCTAGGACGATTGACCCTGAGTCCCCGACATCGGAAAACATCCCACGCGTCTTGTCGTAGGGTAAGACGGCGATCTCCACGGAGGTGTCGGTACCGTATCTGCCGTAATAGCGGGTGAAGGAGCATAGACCATTGGCGCAACCCACTGTGGTCCCGGTCGCTGCTCCATTTTTCACGACGAGTAAACATTTCTCGCCGTGAACATCCAGATGTTGTGGGTCATGGAACTCGTGCTCCTGAACAACACCGCGTGCCTGAAGAAGATTATCTGTGGGGTACCAGTAACCTCTTCGATCTTGGGGCCGAGGGAACATCGTGTTACCATAATCTGCGAGCGACAGGTTGCCGCCTGTGAAGGGTGGAGAAGTGAGTGTCAGATGAAGCGGAAGATTATATGTTACACGGCAAATGCAACGATCGGTCGAGAAGGCGATCGCGAAAAGTGAAATGGGGTAAAACCAAAGGAATTGAGATGACATACCTATGTAAATCTTATTCCCTTTGAAGTTGGCCCAGTCGATCTTCTCCTTGTATAGCTGTATCAGGGCCCAGTCCTTAGCGAAGTGGTACTTCCCAGCGGGCTCGGAGGCAATTTTCTCTGAATGCAGCAGAAAGCCAATGATGCGCAGCTCAGGAATACTACGAAGCCTGGTGACGTCGAGATGAAGCCTGTTCGCCTCCTCAATATCGGTCTTGGCATTTTCCATTAGGTCCAAGAGCTCTTTGCGTTTCTCCGAGTTGGTGGCCCTGGGGTTTTCTCCATCGACAGGATTCCCCCACTTGCGAAGCTGTTTCCTCCACACTTCTATATGACTGTGTCGGGCGCTTATCCTATCCATCAAACCACGGACGGCGTTATTATAGCCCTTGTTACCGAGTGCAACAACTTCTTGAGGAGGCTGGCTGCTGTTTCTGCGACTCACGCCTTCATTATCGACGAGAGTGATGGGACGTATGACATGGGCGCAAGTCAATATGGCCACGTTGTCATCTTTGTCGCGAAGACGGAAGTAGAGGGCGCCTGTGCCTTGGTACTCGGGATGCTCGAGAGGGGCGAGTGCGAGGCCGAGAGTAGGGGTGAAAGGTTTGCGCAGGTCTGGGATGTGGTCTAGTGAAGGATCGAACGAGAGGAGCTTGGGGCCAGCAGCGACATAACGAGTGGATATAGATTCCACAAAGGCCACCTCGATTTCGGTGAATCCCCTTTCTGAGAGGTTTCTCTTGACTAGATTGGCAGCCCTAACGGCATTGTCGTAGAGGAGAGATTGGGGCAAAACACCGATGGAGAGTATGAACGGACAAAAAGGCCTGGCCTCCTTAGCGTTAGCGTAGGCAAGGGGGTTAATGGAGGTCCACTTGATGTCATCGGAGTCAAGAGTACGGATGATGCTCTGGCAGATATCAAGCCACCTACGTCCAATAGGGTGACGGTATACCGGTCGAGCCTCACGGACGATGCCTTGGGCTTCAGGGCCCTGGCGTACTGACCACTCGGGACCAGTCTTGTAAACACAAGGAGTGCCGCTGCCATAAAAGTCGCTGTATGCATTGGGGTACTTATCGGTGAGGCGAGCTGGGTTGCGAGAGAGATCGGCTCGACTCATTCCCTCGCCGCTCTCCGTGAGCGACAGTCTTTTCAAGGACAAGTCAGTCACGGAGGCCGATGTGGGGATGGAGTAGATGGGGCCCTCGTTCCTCTCCCGCTTCGGGATAGATAAGCAGGCCTCGAGAAACTCTTTGTCAATTTTCAGATCGTCGTCGGTGAAAGATGACACTGCCAACGAGGATATCACACATCAATAGTGGTCAGTATGGCGATAATATTTACACATGCGGAAGAGGCTTACTTGTAGTGGCAGTCGCTGCTGGTGGTGAAGGCTTGTGAAGGGATCGATGTCGTTGGGAGACAACCAGGGACCTGGGAAAGTACTGAAGTGTCATAGGAGGCACATGTCCTTTAGCCGCCAACCTCGAGAACTCTAATTTGGGCTGCTAATCCACTCGATTTAAGCATATTTGTCGAGAATTCAAGAGAGCTATGAGTGAACGCTTGATAGTTACAACATTCACTTTTGAATCTGTATCAGCGAGGCTCATGCGCGTATAAGCCGCCGCCATACAGCACGCGGTGGTCAGGTGCATTGCCTTGACTGATACAACAGTCACAGTGCACCAAGTTAGCCAACCTTCAATCATTCTCTTCATGGTGCACGCCCGGGAGGGAGTATGATATCTCCCAAGCTCTCTGGAGTACCCGGCAACATCACAGGGCACGCAGGAGCACTGAGAGATATCATGTCCACAGAGATGCGAAACTCAACAGTAGACGCTTTATTGACATAGTGTAGTCAACGTTCTACTGTGCATACTGCTCATGATGCTTCTCTAGATGAAGACTGCTGTTCGCTGCATGGTGGTGTAGTGCAAACATGGACCTACGCAAGCTGTAGATCGGAGTAAGCGCCGCGATCAACCACGAACGTATCTAGATAGTGCTGACCTGATCTGCTCGTGATAATATACGCGGAGCTGCCGTTGGTTCTCCAAACGCAGTCTTTTGTGCACGATTACTAGAGAGACTACGGTGGCAGCCATCGCTAGGATTAAGTAGCTCGTCAGTAAGTTTACCCGGTCAGGGAGAATAAAATACGCACAGACTGCAACGACGACTATAGACACGACGTACTGCCAGAGCTGAACGTGGCGAGGCGTTCCTATAGCTTCTTGACAGGTGCCATCTTCGCAGTTTTGCTATACAATGGGCAAGTTGTACTTTTGGTACAGTAAATCTGATGATATAAAGAACACCTACCGAGCGACATTCGATATCGAGAGAACACTCCTGGCCAACGGGCTTACTTCGAAAGCATTGAAGGGCTGTAGAATCGCAGTACAGCTGAGGCGAGTAGCAGTTGTGACGGATTATGTCGTTGCTGAATTGCTGTCCGTCTGGTCCGACGTCGATGTACTTCGTGTGGTCTAAGATGCAAGCTTGACCGATTGTCGCGTTTGCGTACCTATGTGCTGTAAGCCAGTGGGACATAGTGAGGAATGGACGATTACTCACATGCACGTGGAAAAAAGACAAATAGCTATGACAGAGAAATCGTCGATGTGCCCATCCCTAGGTACCATTGCACCACATTGCTCGTCTCTGTTCATCTCGCATGCCTGACCAGACCGAACAAGGCCCCTGCAAGCACTTCCATCATCCGGACAAAACGTCGCGCGATCGCATAGCGGTGGCAAAGCATCGCCTGCACCATAACCGAATGGAAATTCGTCCCTGCGACATCCTTTAGGCTGGCAGGTAGAGTTTGGAGAAGCACAGAAGGTCTTGTCGTCGCAGTCTGTCATAAACTTGTGCGTAGCCGGGTCGAGTCGGTTGCTGTCCAGAGAGCATTTGCCACCGGGAGCGACGTTTCCGCACGCGACGAGTTGCGAAAGCGATGCCAGCCAGATGACGAGACAACCTGCACGTGTCATCTTGTTGCAACGTGAAGGTATTAGCAGTTGCCGCCTTGAACAGTGGTACAAAGTACATACTCGTATGTATAATGGACGCAACGAAGAGGCCGTTGCCAGCCTCATTCGTATTGAGACTACCGCACATACGAGCACGACTTCGATCACAGGACCTGGTGTGAGAATTTAATCCAAAAACACCAGATTGTTTGTCGCTTTACGCTACCCGCTGTTATCTTTCAGCAAAAAGTCAATGGTGATGGTCAAAGGACAAGCAAAACAAAAAGTGTGACAGTGTATTCGCTAGGGTCACATATGCTATCACGCCGTGACACGTACGAGCGCTCCGAATATGCGCCGGTGCCTCAATCGGTCAATGCCGTCGGTGCGCTGAGTACGGGCACTGCGCTGCGACGGGCTTGATTGCGTACGACCATCTCCTCTCCATGCTCGCCGTCGTGCTCATACCTCTGCTCGCGCTCTCGACATGTACGCTCGCTGCCAGTAGCAACAGAAATGCCTCCTACATCAGCCTGAACCCGCAAAGTTATGACCTCTCGGTGAGTTCAACCATGCTTACGGTGGCTCTTGGTATCTGACAGCCTATCTAGTCATTAGCCCCCGGACGGAGACCTCGTACGTGTCTCTACCACCAATTTCGATTAACGACTTATGTCCTCTCGTGTAGCGGAATGTCCGCCGTGTTTCAATTGCCAGCTGGAACAGTACTCGTGTGGACACTTTGGCGAGTGTTCGCGGTATGACGGGCAATGTAAATGTCCACCGGGATGGGCGGGAATGGATTGCTTGACTCCTCGTACGCGGTCTCTCTAGCTCCTAGTATCTGTGCTTACTGTCTCGCAGAATGTGACTCGCTGGCCGACGGAGAAAAGCGACGACAGCGCGAAGACGGCAAGAAGTGCGAGTGCAAGGATGGCTGGGGCGGAGTCAATTGCAACGTCTGCAAGACCGACGCGGCGTGCCGGAACTTTCCTTTGCGCGGTCTTCCCGACGATTTTCTTGACGATGACGGCGAAGGCGTTGGGAACATGACTTGTTACAAGGGCGGCGAGACGGTCTTCCAGAACCATCAAATCTGCGACGTCACCAACCGTAAGATCCTCGATATGCTACCCGATAGGCCACCGGAAGTTACTTTCAGTTGCGACAACGATGACAGGACATGCCAGTTCCAGTTTTGGACTGCACAAGTCGAGTCCTTCTACTGCTCACTGGATACCTGCACGTCGAGCGTGGACATCGGGCATGACAAGAACGTCACAAAGTACGATTGCGAGCATATTCAGTGCAAGTGTGTCCCTGGCAGGTTTATATGCGGAGAGAATGGAAGCATAGGTAAGGATGATAACCTTCGACGGGGGCATTGAACGTTGATAGCGTGGCAGACATCAGCGACTTCTTGAAGGACGATATCAAAGGACCCGCTTCTTTCAGCTGTACAACCGGCCAAGGATGCCGATTCGAAGAACCAGGAATGAACGACCTCATCCTGACCTTCTTTGGAGACTCCTACATTACACTGGAGTGCGATAGTGGAGAATGTTTACACTACTCGCAAGTCCCAGGCTATGTGGTACGTAGTCCAACTCCCGCAGTTGCGCGTCTCATATTCATGATCATCAGAAACCGCCAAAACCGGATACTACGCGTTTTGTTGCTCTGAGCGTTGCCGGTGCTGGTCTTATATTCCTCAGTGTCTCTGCCGGTAAGTTCACTTATGCTAAAGTAGTCTATTACCTAACTCATCCCTGACAGGTCTCTGGTATGCTAGCCGTACACGATCTGGAGACTTTGGCGGCATCCGTCTCCCAGAGGCAGAGAGCGCCAAGCTAATGACTGACCATGTCCCCGCCTCCCTCCACTTCTCCGACATCTCATACTCACTGGGCAACCACATCATCCTTGACAAGGTCTCTGGTTCAGTCAAGCCAGGCCAACTCCTAGCCATTATGGGAGCCTCTGGCGCCGGAAAGTCCACCTTCCTCGATATCCTGGCGCGCAAGAACAAGCGTGGCCAAGTCGGGGGACGTACGCTCGTCAACGGGCGCGAAGTCCCTGATTCGGATTTCAAGAAGGTCATGGGCTTTGTTGATCAGGAGGACACGCTCATGAGTACGTTGACGGTGTACGAGACGGTGTTGTATTCTGCGCTATTGAGGTTGCCCAGGGAGATGAGCTTGGAGGCGAAGAAGTTTAGGACGTTGGAAACTTTGCATGAACTTGGGATTTTGGGCATCAAGGATTCGAGGATCGGAGAGTCAGGTAAGGCGTGCTTGATAGGCTGGGTATTAACAGTACTGACGTGGATGTAGGCCGTCGGTCTATATCTGGTGGTGAGAAGCGCCGCGTATCGATCGCGTGCGAGCTGGTCACTAGCCCGTCCATATTGTTCCTCGACGAGCCTACAAGTGGTAAGTTCACACTTAGCACTCCCAAGATTTACGTAGCTAATATGACATGACACACAGGTCTTGACGCATACAACGCCCTAAGCGTTGTCGACAGTTTGGTATCGCTAGCGCGTGATTACAACCGCACAGTGATCTTCACGATCCATCAGCCGAGGAGCAACATCGTCGCTCTGTTCGATAAGCTCGTGTTACTTGCAAAAGGAAAGCTGATCTACTCGGGCGAAACCTCGAGATGCTACGAATATCTGCAGAGCATCGGTAACCCCTGCCCTCCTGGATTTAACATCGCCGACTTCCTCAGTAAGTCTTATATTGCCACTTAGACTTCGCGCATTATCACTGACATGTCGCGCAGTTGACACCACCATGCTTGCGGGTATGGAGCCACGGTCGCTGGACAGCCCACCCAATGAAGACGCGCCGCTGGAAGGAGAACAACGACAAGACGAAGAACAAGCATACCGGCCCTCGACGGCTTCACGTTTTTCGTTAAGCTTAGGCGGCCGTCAGTCTTCCTCCAGCGAAGAGACAGAACTTCAAACAACCACGACCGTCATCGGAACCTCGACCAACTACATCAAGCGCAAGACCTCCCGTCTTCTCGAAGCTATCGCTCCCTCTTCCCAACACTCGGACGCGCCTCTACCGCCTAAACTGGCTGCGCTAGTTGATGATTTCGCAAACAGTGAGATTGCAGCTGAGCTCAAGGCAGAGATTGCAGAGGCTGAGCGGGAGAGTAGTCAGCAACAGCAGTTGCCTGATGTTGCGTTGGAGAATTCGTTGACAAGGGGTCGGCAGAGGGCAAGTTGGGGAACGCAGTTCACGATTTTGAGCGGGAGGGCGTTCAAGAATTTGTATCGCAACCCTGCGTTATTGGCGGCACATTATATTTCTGCGATCGGTGTCGCTCGTGAGTGCTATCTCTCTCATTTAGCTCACGTTTGGTGATGAATCTGGCTAATGTTGTGGATCGTGTCAGTCATTTGTGGCATGTTCTTCTATCACTCTGGATACGATATTCCAGGCATGCAAAACCGATTGGGTGAGTCATAGTCGTCTTTGTTTATTTTTATGAGAGTCTGACTCGCGTTATACAGGTGTTTTCTTCTTTACGCTCGCTCTATTCGGCTTCTCTTGTCTATCGAGTCTTGGTCTCTTTGCCAATGAGCGGATATTGTTCATGCGTGAAAGGTCAGTGTTTCGGCGCATGCATACAAGTTGATCGTATTCACCGTTCGTTATAGAGCAAACGGGTACTACTCCCCTCTCACCTACTTCGCAGCCAAGGTATGTCAGCCGTGAATTATAATCAAGTATGGAGATTGATTGTGAACTACAGGTCCTCTTCGATATGCTTCCACTCCGAGTTGTACCACCACTCGTCTTTGGTTCGATCATATACGGTCTCGTCGGTCTTGTACCGGAAGTAGCAACATTCTGGAAGTTCATGCTCACCCTCATCCTCTTCAACCTCGCAACTGCCAGTGTCATTCTCTTGCTATCGATCGCATTCGCCAGCGTCAGCGTGGCAAGCTTGGTGGGAACGTTGATCATGCTCTTCAAGTAAGTCACTTTACTTCCTAGGTGAGACGTTGCGCGTGGACGCTGATCTTGCACTTCCAGCCTACTGTTCACAGGTCTTCTGGTTAACAGAGAGACCTTACACCCAGCCTTCCAGTGGTTGCACGATGTGTCATTCTTCCACGCTGCCTATGAAGCTCTTGCTGT
>JAXQGX010000054.1:0-22947 GCA_037040455.1 Irpex sp. P115-07
CGACAAAGGGCTCTCGCAGTCATGGTCGTTGTAGACGCTGACGTCGATATCCATCTTCTCAAGCACAATACAGCTGGAAAATCCGGTTTGAAGCTTGGTGACCTTGGCCTCCCGAGCTGCCATGGGCAGGTCGTCAGTTACTTGTGCACAAAATTGCAGTCATATGAGAGACGTACTCACTTCCCGTAAGATCATTAGTTTCGAACCAATCGTAGCACATTACTATATCTACGCGAGCCTCCTTAAGTGTACGGCCTGCAGCACAGAGGATCTCGTTCAGCCTGTCAAGATCCTCGGAGGGATCCTCCACGACAATGACAAGAGAGGTCAGGTATGACAGTGAGCTGGTTTGGCAGAGGAAAGAAGAGATGAACGACTTGTTGCGCCAACCGTGGGTGAGTGAAAGCTCCTCGATTTGAAGACTGCCAAGGCGGTGCGTTGCTACAGCGGCGGGAACCTGTTTCAGCGCAAGTTCGTCATAAATTTCCTCGTCTTCTGAATCCTCGTCTTCATCGCTGCCACTGAGCCCCTCCTTGTACGAGAAATCAATGGCCCCGGCATCTTCAACCACCAGACTCTTGATCTTTGAAAAGAGCTGCAAGAAGCGGACTACCTGGTCGTACCGGAGTCTGTCTGCTTTCCAGAAGGAGTCGCAACAAATTTCGTCGATTTGATGACCTCCACTCGGAGACTGAGAAGTCAGTTCATCTGATTCGGGAAACTTCACCAGCTGCACTTCGAGACGGCGCAGATGCGGGAGGTGTGTCAGAAAGCGGTCCAGACTCGCGATTGGCACTATAGTGTCGCGGAAGAGGACCTTCCGAATACACCTAGCTATATGTGGTGCTTCTGAGAGTTGCCCCATGCGGCAAACATTCGACGCTTCAGAGGACCTAAGAAAAGTGATGCAGCGGAAGAGGAAAGTGATGGCAACGTTGCGCCACTGCCAGGAGACAGACGAGCAGGCCAGCCAGAAATGAAAGGCCGCTCGGTCATCGTTGCAGGTCATCGTATGGTCAACCTGCATGATATGATATAAAACGTCGTCAGGAACAACGGCGGCATTAGCTGGCATCGTTGCCAGCGGTTTTGCAGGAGGTATTTTGATGTCCTGGATCGACGTGGCACCCGCAGCGGTTGACAGCGCAGAAACCTAGTTCAAACATGAGCACCGTGCCATGAGGTCTTAAGAGATAATCACAGCCAACATACAATTATTATGAGAGTGCAGTGTGTCGTATATCAGCACTGGCAGTAAGAAGAAAGACGAGCCCGTCGCCCGAGTCACGGTGTTGAGGGAGAGAAACAAAGCCTCTGAAGCTAAGCGCTTAGCGGCAATCAACGCGTCGAAGACTGAAGTAATATGAATATATCTATATGATAGCACATATCTCCATGGTCCGTCAAGCATGAGCTGCTGAGCAGGCAGCAGCTTCATTGACAAGGAGTCAGAGTACTGGCCACCGCAAACTGCCTCGACCGCATGGACCCCATCACGGTCTTCCGCGAAGATGTTAGAACTCAGAAGCGCCCTCCCGAGAGCAGGTCGCCACCGGCCGGGTTCTTGGACGCAAGTGTGTTGCATCGCCACTCAATGCAATCTGGTCACCACAGCCCCTTAGGACCTTTGCATGGTGCAAAGACGTGCCTACACATCCTGCTCGATACCAGTCATCTGGGATGCATCAATACGTCGCAGTGTCTCAGCGCATGTTACGGTACGGTCTTCGTTGCTCAGAACATTGGAAACTCAGGCTCTATACGGCCCACGCAAGAGCTAACCTCACCGCTACAGATTATATAGAGGCTCAATTCTCCTACGCTCCGAGGTTTCCTGCTTTGAAACTAAACACATTGTATGACGCTGGCCACTCGTTTCATCTCATGCCACCTATCCTCGTCTCAAGCTGCAAGCACCCTTCTGAGTATGGTGCGTATTCATTCCCAGGTCGGCCGTTGCAGTGGACTGCCTTCTTTAATTCATTTCCCAGAACTATTATTCCTCATGTGCGGCGACAGTGCTGTAGGACTTCTCTACAAAGTACAAGACTTGTAGCGCATAGCCTCACCATCCTCGGCCGACTCCCGCCATTCGGCTATTCGTGCACACCAATGGTGTAGGGCTTGTACACTAACCGGTGTTCAATACTCTGCCCGCCTTTGAGAAGCGCGCTCGCGTACTACAAAGCTACGCCCGCTGAATCTGCCAATGCATCTCTCGGAAAGTCGCGGTTCTCCACAAGAAATACGCCCGTATATTTGTCACGACGACCACTGCCCTCTGCATCCCTCGGAATATTCCTCTCGGTGCAGCCAAAGGTGAACAATGGCAATTCGCCGCCCACATCTTCTCTCTGAACATCTACAGTGAGAGTGGCGCATCCGTCTAGATTAGAATGAGTCGGGCTGTGTCAGTGCGTGACTCCTCATTCCTCTGAGAAATCCGCTACTAACTTCACACAGAGTATATAAGAGGGTCGTATGGCTCGCTTAGGACCTCGTCTTCTTCAGTACCTCGCACACACACCCATTGCTGCTACTCATCTACCAACAACCCCAATCTCGCTCTCAGTTATCAATCATGTTCTGCCAAATCATCCCTACATATCAGTCCACATTACCACAGGTAAGCAGCTTCATGCTCTTGATATTGACCTTCTTGCTGACACGAACCACTATAGTCCTCGGAATGCTTCATGTACATGCAGCCCCGACCATCCCAGCTTCTACTGCAGCATGAGATGCTCCAGAGGAGCCACCCATACATGTATCCAAACAATCTCCCAACGTATGTCTGATAAATGTATCAACTACTCATGGAGCGTACTGAAATCCTTTTTTGCACTAGTGACATACATCAAACTGCCTCCAACTTTCCACTGGCACCACATCCAGCCTGGACGCAATATGTCACGGCGATGACCGGCCTGATGGTGCCGCCAGGGTACCGCGCAATGCCGGTTTCTCGAGCACAGCTGGGATATGTGGACTGTATCCGCCCACACCAGCACCCAGCGACAAGGCGCCGTGCACAACGTACCCAACGTTATTACTAAGGTGAGGTCCTACGGTCTACGCTTTGCTGAATGACACCTGACCGACACCTTCGAACAGACTCCGAGTCATGCTTTATTTCTGCTATAATTTATCGCATGGACTTTGACGACCGCTCCCGATTTGAACGTTCTTGTACCTTTATTCGCATCTTGCTAGCTCGCCATGGACTCTTTCGTATTTATGATACCCATCATGACAATCCTCTCAATACCCCTCATACCCCTCATAGACCATACCTCTCACGGACCATACCCCCTCATATACCATACCCCATCCACTATACCTTTTGTAGAGCACATACTTACCCTTCATAATAGACCACACGATAAGTATCCTGATAAGTAGACCGCGAAGGGACTTAAGACTTCTTCCTGACCTTATCTGTAATTGAGAAGTATCTCTGCTTTGGGACGTTCAATATCGAATGTATGTCCATCAAACGATTGTAAACGAGCGTGCCGAACCACTTAAGTACTTAACTCGGATGCAAAATCAACGTTACGAGTTCACGAATCACAAGTCAGGCCTTCAAAGCTTCAGGCTCCGCGAAAGCGTTGTAACTCCGAAGCGCTCGTCGGGATCGGCCCAACGGGCTTGGCGGCCAATTGTCGTGCATCGATATCGTTCCTGGCCATGGATCTCATCATTCCAGCTCTCTATATTCGCATAGGCAATTAATCTCGTGTACAGAATAGTCCTGCACATTCCACTCATGTCCTAGTCATCTGAGCTGCATCTATGCGGCCTTGTCGCCGTCAACGGAGACGCAATCATTGTTCTGGCAAACATAACGAAATGACTCTGTACACGGCGCACGCACTCGCCGCGTGTTGAAGTCAGCCTGCATAACACACGCGTTATAATTGATTGTGCGTATCGTACGCTGATTGCTACTTTTGCGCTACGAGGCTTTGTGCAGATTTCATGTACGCCGCAAGCAGCTCGCCACTCTTGCTCGCCGCGCCATTTGTCGCCCTGTCTTGATATGGTGCGTAATTATTATCTTCTAGCTCTTGCGCTACGGAAAGGATTGAATATTTTCTCATTGTTAGCGTAGGGACTACCGCTTTGGCCGTATAGCCATCGTCTCGTAGACGGTTGCTTTGTAAAAGTACAACGTCTGTGGCCCATAGCGATAGCGTCGTTAGTGGGCTTCCGACCTTCATGTGCACCGCAATGGCTGCGGCTTAGCATCGCCAGCTACCTCCGAGTCGCGATAACCCCTTGCCCTACGAGCACGGTCTTCACAGTCGTTGTGCGCGCCCAATCTGCCAACGCACATCTCTCGGAAAGTCGTATTCTCTGCAAGAATCACGCCTGGATACCTGTTATCACGGTCACTGCCCTCTTTGGCTCTTGTTATATTCTTATGGATGAAGCAATACACGAACAATAGTCGGTCACTGCCTGCATCGTCTCTGTGAGCACGGACAGCGCAAGTGACGCATCCGTCGACACGGTCGGGCTACGCTACGGTATGGTCCCAAATCTTCCCTGAGGTTCGATATTTCACGCTATATAAGGTACGTGGTAGGCCTGCTATGTACATCGCCTTCCCCAGCATTCTACGCACATATCCAATACTGCTACAGCTCTACAACTTCAACGTTATCGACCATGCTCCACGACCTCTACTCGTCGCGTGAGCCCGCACCACAGGTAAGCATGGGTTGCATGCTTGATATCGTTGATATCGTTTTGTCGCTGATCAAATGACTCTGGTCCCTGCCGGAACGCTTTGTTCATACGTAGACTGCGAGAGTACTCCGGTTTCTACTACCTCCCGGAATGTTTCAGAGAAGCTACGAATCAGTCCGCAGAATGATTACTCACGCGCAGATGCGAGTACGTCTCGCTTCGAGCCATCAACCATGTTCTGCGGTATTATCCCACCCACGTCGTACGCGCCTGTCCCTCCGGTACGCCTGGTTCATATGCATGATACAATCAACGTCACTGACCAGAATGATTGCAGTCCACGGCATACTACCTCAATCGCACGCAGATGCGAGGACCAACCCGGCCCGGGCATACTTCAAGGGGGCTACGGTGCTCCATATAATCTACCGACGTGTGTCTGTTAAACGTATAAACTACTCATAATCTGTGCTGAAGCCTATATTCTGTAGGCAGTATCCTCTCGTCAACCCTCCACTGTCAGAAGTCTCGGCCTGGGCACAACCCATCACAATGGCGAACCCTAGTCTGGTAGTGCCACCCGGATACACCGTCGAACCAGCGTACCGAGAACAGTGGTGGTTATATTTCCCACCTCAATGGTACTGAGCAATAATTAGAGTGCACCGAAATCGTCGCACTCGAAGTTATCACTAAGGTGAGACCCTACGGTCTACGCTTTACCGAATGATTCTGCCAAATCATCCCTACATACGAGTCCACAGTACCACAGGTAAGCAGCTTCATGCTCGTCATATCGACCCTGTTGCTGACACGAACCACTGTAGTCCTCGGAATGCTTCATGCACATACAGCTCCGACCATCCCAGCTTCTACTGCAGCACGAGATGCTCCAGAGGAGCCACCCATACATGTGTCCAAACAATTTCCCAATGTGTGTCTGATAAACGTAACAACTACTCATGAAGCGTACTGAAATCATTTTTTGCAGCAGTGACATACATCAAACTGCCTCCAACTTTCCACTGGCACCACACCCAGCCCGGACGCAATATGTCACGGCGATGACCGGCCTGATGGTGCCGCCAGGGTACTGTGCAATACCGGATTCTCGAGCACAGCTGGGATATGTGGACTATATCCGCCCACACCAGTACCCAGCGACGGAGTGCTGTGCACAACATACCCGAGGTTATTACTAAGGTGAGACCCTGCGGTCTACGTTTTGCTGGCTGGTATGACACCAGATCAAACGCTTTCAAACAGATCCATTATAATTTATTACATGTACTTTGCTGCATTCAGCTATCCATGGACTCTTCCGTGTCTACGATACCCATAACACACACACATTGCCAATGATACCCAGTATATCCCTCTTACCCCGTGCCTGGCACTATCCACATCAAAGCATACCCCCTTCGACCGCTGCATACCCCGTCGACTATACTACCCGTACATCAACACCATACCATTTTACACCGAATGATAGTCTTATACAATGTCATCCCTACCTCCAGAATAAATTTCGTACTCATCCCTTTGTCGTATTTGCGTTTCTGATGACTAGTGGACGCTTTCATTGGCACTCTGTACTTTCTGGTTATATGAATGATGATTTTTTCGCTTCATGCTTAGATATACTTATACCAAGCTCATTGGTCAAGGGTATCTTACGGACGAATCCGTGCTTGATGATGCAAAGACGAAATCAGGGAGAATCAGGCGAAATTAACTAATAAGGAAAGTGAGCGGGACGCAACGCCCACAGTCTTATCGGCGCTACTACCCGCCGCCATCATTGGCATACCGAGCGTCGACGCCCGAATGAATAACAGTGGTCACTTCACGGCTTTCCCCGAGGATGTTGTAACTCAGAGGCGCTCGTTCGAGAATGGCTGTCAGATCGTTCGTGCCAGTCACGCCGTGCAATCTCATCACAGCAGCCACCTACATTCGCATAGCTGAAGGCCTACACATTGCACTTGTATTCCAGGCCATCTGTATCGTATCAACACCTCCGGTCTCGGTCCGGGATGCGCTACCGCTTGGTTTCATACTCGAACATACATGATTCTTTGGAAGACGCACACGTCGGTGGCAGCATCAGGAAACCCGTCTGCGCTATGTAGCGCTGGCCGTGCTACACGCGTTATGATGGTCGGTATAGCAGAAGATAGTATACCCAATTTATCACGCCCTCCATAGTATACAATATCACCCATGACTATGGGCCGTTTTGGTTATTTGAATGTATTATCTACTACTACAGAGACCTATGCAACAGCGCAATACTACTTGGTCTATACACCGGCAGTTTCGGGTGACCCGTCTGAGGTTTAGTTGAAGTTGCGGCAGCATTTCTATCGAGGTGTTAACATGATACGTAGGTCGGAGATCAAACACGAAACTCACGCGTGATGGTGTTGCGCTCAGGCTGGACGCGACACGTCGCGTCTTTATTATACAACAAACTCAGTCTTGCACATGACGCAGACCCGTAGACCACTCTTGCTGGCGCGTCTTGAGGATACCGGCGCACGGCTGGAGTGGTCGATGGTCACATGTCAGAGCAGGCTACTGAGCGTTCAAGTAATTCAAGTTCTGCAATGGCATCAGTGCGTATAAGTCCACTCGGAATAGTTTACTTACTGACTCATATACAATATCGTTTCCCTGCTTTGACCATAGCGAACAAGTGATAGTCGAGATAGTGATTGAAGTAGAAAGTTGCGCAGAGATCCCGCGCGTTCTCTGAAGTCCATCTCGGATCCTTGACGCGACCGAACTGGGGAATCAGATGGCACGACCTTGCAAGACGACTCACAGGGACGATCTCGGCGTGTGGTAGATGCATCCTACTGGACCGCGAGAGTGTATAGAAGCCGCTGTCGGCATGGACACTATGAAAAGGCGTGAGCCACTCGATATATGCGAGCGGTTCCGTGACATGTAAGTGGAAGTATCCCGGAAGCTCAAATAACACCCGCACTTGGGCAGTTCTGAGTCCTGGACTTGACGGTGAGCATTATTTCTCAATTCATGTTGTTGCTGTACGCTCACCTTGCAATGCAGAGCCACTAGTTCGTGCGTTCTGCTCCGTGGTCCTGACGAGAGCAAAGTCGAACTCGCCTGGTTCTGCCGAAACACGGCCTTGCTGTGCTACAGGTGGTGTCGCTCGAATGACGTCGTTACAATGAGACTGGCCGGTTTCTGGAATAGCCGGCAAGTCCACAACCACTTGCTTGTATAGGTCGAAGGTGTCGAAGGCCTGGGGAGTGATTGCGCAGTGATTCTCCCGGAGATATCTCGTGAGTGCTGGAAGAAATTGAGTCGCACCGTGGCCTTGAATGATCTGACTTCCAACGACGTGCTGTAGTTCTTGCGGCGGCCGGTTGGCAATGCGCGAAGTTGCTCTGGGTGGCAGCTGGGAAGGGGAGGTTTGGAGAATGACACGGCCAGACTGTACAGGAAGACGAGGCGCGCCAGACTCTCCAGATCTCCACGCAAGGTATGCGTCGAAAAGATGCACCGCTTCCTGACGACGTAACCAGTTGACCATTTGAGGCACGTAGTCCCGTTTGTTGCTCGCACGGTAAGCCTCTTTGGCGTAGTCGATGTGAAGGCGTTCAGGAGCTTCCGTGCTATAGCCGTCTGCAGCACCGAAGCTTTCGATCATGTGGCGGTAGTGCTGCAATGAATGGATCTTGGGAATGTTGAAGTGTGCCGGTTGTCGAGCGGAAAGCCGTATGAAGACCTCCTTACAGGAATGGAAGTCCTCTAACGCCTTCTGCATGGAGTCGAGAGTGTGGGAAGAATGTGAGTGGAAAGACGCGAAGTATATGAAGTCCAACAAAGCTGATACTGCCCGCATCACCTCAGAGTCCACCGCTCCCGCCAAGATGCCTGCAAATACCTTTTGCATCTCCTTATGTTCGCGACCAGTCCATTGTGATACAGAGGAAATACCGTTCTTGAAGTGACGTAGATTCCGGTGAGAGGGTATTGCGCGAAAGCGGTCGTCGAGCTCTTCCTCACTAATCAGTGCGCTACACCATTCCACCAGGTGATCCTTGAAGACGCCTTTGTGTAGCTGGTGAAGGAGATCGGGGGTGAAGCAGGTGAAGATATTTGAGTGAGGTAAGTCCTTCCAGAACGGGGGATACGTGGGGCGGAGTCCATGCACCCTTAAGTTCACGGTCCCGACTGACGCTTGTCGAAGTAGTTCAAGGACATCTTCGGGACTACGAGTGATGTACGCCCTACCATCCTGGTGCTCCCCCCGCTTGTCTGGTGCCACTGTGCACATGGGACAACGGGTCTCCATGCAACAAGCCACAAGACACTGCTCTGGGTAATCCGCAACATAAGCAGCAAGAATAGGGAAGACGTTGCGAACCTTTGCGTCTGCGCAGGTCATCATCACGCCACTCCGACCAGCATCAACCAATGAGCTCAAGACCAGACGCATGGATTGGTGAAATAAGTTGTAGCGGGTGACTTTCTTGGTCTTTTCGGTACAGCAGTCGAGCTTTGGTACTGGTATGTAGCCCAGCAGAATCGTTGCATGTGAGCTGGACTGACGACGGACTTCTTTGTCGATGTTTCCGATGGTGAGGTAGATCGGCCAAGCGCTCTTGTCTCCTCGGAACTGAGAGAGCTTCGTTTTGTCGGTCGAGATAATGATGGGCGCACAGGTTGCACCATTGGGGAGTTGGAGCTGGGCAGAGGTTGAATATGAGGCCACCAAACTCTGTGTAAGAGAACTGCCGGTACGCACCTGTACTTTCCACCACCAGTCGCCGGAACTCATCTGATTCCATACCCTGCGTCTCCCTCCCGGATCCTCAAATAGCTGCTCAGGTGCGTAGGACATACTGTCTCGAAACAGCGGGTTTCCAATTAACTCTCTTATGCACTCCACAGGATCACGATACCAAAGCTCCAACTCTTCGACAATCTCTGCGCCGTCCAGCCCCTTCACATCTCCGGTTACCTTAAGGAGTTGTGACTTCCATACAGCACCTTGCGGCAGCGCGTCCACAATCTTATACAACTCATCTTTATTGGGGAAGGATGCCTGTATTCGGTTTCGGACCTTACAAAGTTGAGTTATCACCACCTGAAATAATATCTGTATCGCAATCAACACTTACAGCGGGAAGGCGCAGAAACTCTTCTGTCGCGTTGTGACCGACGTTCTTCACCAGCCACTTCGCGAGATCCCATTCCTCCCTATCTGCAAAAGGGCTATGCGCGTCTCGTTTCTCGGATTCCTGCTGATTGCGAATAACCTCGAACACCGTCTGATCTTCACCGTATACCTTCCCAGCTTCATTCTGCGTGGGAAAGAGTCTAACATGTAGGAGACTAGGATCAACCTCCTCCGTTCCCTCCTCCCAGGCCCTCTCTCCGTGAGATCCCTCTCCCCCTCTTGCTGCCTCAGGTACTGACAACTCCGGCTGATCATCCACATCCTCTACCGTTGCCCGCCCTCTAGACTCCCTCGGCTCATACACGTCCATTCCATCGCCTTCTTCGCCAGCCTCTTCGCCGATAATTCCGGCCGGTTGAGCACCCAGGGCATTAGCCTCTCGTGTTTCTGATGTGAGTTCCCCTCGGAATTGCTGTTCATGACGTCTATACTGAGAAAATCTCTTCTGAAACGCGTCGTAGTGTGCCTGTTTGCATGGTAGCGAGTGTGCGAGGTGACGTCGGAGGGAGGCCGCAAGAGGAAAAGACCGCAGGCACTTGCGGCAAGTGTTCTCATAAGGCATAGTCGTGGTCGTTGGGCAAGGGGCGAGACGAACACGATAAACGTTGAAGAGCAACCGGGGTGTTTTTTTTTGTTTTTCCGTGTGCAGTGCTGACGTGAGCTCAGGAACAATTCGGCCGAATATGATATACATGCAGCAAACGTCATCGCATTTCAGCTTGGCTAGATATGGTATGTATACTATGAACAGCTATGGCCACTATGTCTCGCTATGCCTGTGGAGCCATCGGTACGCCTCGGAAGATAGGAGAAGATATAAGGGGACCGGGGCTCCTGCCGTTCTTCGTTGCTAAGTCCCCAGTTTCACTCACACTCTCATTCATCTTTGCCCTTCTCAACTAAAGCTTTCCATTCCTTCCTGCACCGTCACTCATTCGTCTCTACTTCTACTATGCAACACCTCTCTTCAGCAGATTTTGAGCAAGACCATCAGCACGATCTTCCACAAGGCCGGGGCCATCGCCAGCGCCAGGAAACTAGCCGCATTCAAGCCTGGCGTGAGTATCGCTGCCATACCTGGGCATCACAGCTTAATAACATGTGCTTCTTAGGTGAATCGATTGCACGCTCCAACGCACAACGTGCACGTCGCGCTGGCACGACATCACAGTCTGCGCCTACACAGCCAGATGAAAATACTCCTCCGATGGCGGCACCCACCTCCGTGAATACCAATCCCGGCGTCCAGCCCATGCCCACTCAGGCTGAACTTGATGAGATCACTCAAGATCCGGAGGCTGACCTTGATGAAGCTACAGTCGCACAGGTCATGCCTAACAATGTAAGTAGTATCTTTGACTGGTTCTCAGACGCAGGCCACCTACTGATTGAGGCCACCAATCCATCAGATCCAAGTGGAGGATCCTATTCCCCTTGTCACTCGTCGCAATCCCAACCTTATTCGACGTGCGCCTCGCACTCCGGCTCTCCCCCATCCCCCGACTCCAATTGCATCAGACAGACCACGCCGTCCTCTCGTTCGGCGATCTGGCTTCGTCCCATCTGGCACCGCTACTACCGCCACTTCGACCTCGGGCCAAATTTCAGTCGCACCCATCGGAGACACAGCAGCTCCTTCTCTTAGGACTCAACAAGTGGACGTTCCGGTGACTGCAGCTGAGAATTCAGCTCTTGGTAAGCGTGGCATTGTAGAGGTGCCTGATGACACCGACGACGAGGGCCCAGACATGGCACCGACAGCAGATAGCTCGAAGAAGGCTAAGTCTTCCCGGCCCAAGGTCAGTGACATCGCAGACCAAGGACGCAAGGGTCTCGTTACCCTAGCGTGTCAGCTGTACCGGATTCTAATCTCCTGTGAGGAGGCATTCCCTGCGGTGGATGCGGAGGACATGGCTGGTATTGCATTTGCTCACGCTTGTACGCTGAAAGGAGTTACCGAGAATACTGTTGCCACTGATCAGGAGCTGAAGACGGTAAGCACTGGTGTTTGTATCTACTGCTTTCATAAACGGCATACTTACTATCTCTATTTACCAGATCAAAGCTCGTGCGTCACAAGTCCGTGGAGAGATTGTCACTATCGCGCGTGCCCGAGCCAAAACTAGTTTCGGCTTCCTCGACAATGACAACAACGAAGCAACAGTTCAGAAGAATCGGGAAATCTATGCCAAACTGACCGACCGCAGCGCTTTTGTGTTTAAGGTTTACGTGTTTATGTCACGTCGCTTCACGGAACTCTTACTAACTCTCACTCTCCTTGCAGAATCCGGACACTCGTGCACCCGGGACTATGTTCCGTAACCAGCTCATTCAAGACGTCCTAAACCAGGCATTCTTTCGCAACGCCAAGGACGAGGGTATAGTATATGGTGATCATTTTGATGCTCCCGGAGGTGGCATTCCCTTGCCCACTATTGCTTTGATTGTCACCGCGGTAAGTCATGAATTCTCGCACACAGTTATACGTTGAAGTAATAACTATTGCCGGTGATGACATGATAGATTGATTGTGCAATCAGCGAGTTCAAGACGGGTATCCACGAGCAGCAAGAGTTTTCTGAGAAGGCATTCTCGAAGCGCTATGCCACTTATCTCCAAACCTTGAAAGACTGGAAAGAATACACGTCGAAGCGCGGAACACTCGCCACTGCTAAGTTACAAAGGGATATGCGTCGTCTTGCTCGGTAAGTCTTGACTAGGACGTGTTGCAACTCGTAACTCTAATCTAATCATGGCATATTTGTAGGCTCCACGCTGGTGTTTCTGCTGAGGACGACATCAACCTTCCCCTCTCTAGCGGCCTCGGCATCACCGACTTCGAAGCTGACGAAGAGGCGGCGTAGACCCGGTCACACCTTCAAGCCTCAGGTTCTCGTTCTTGGATACCCCCTTTCGAACACAAATGGACTATATCCCTCGAGTTGCAGTGCCTTCGTTCGTCATCTTAAGTAGTCTTTCTTTCACACCCTTGGTTTCCTCTCCGACAGTCACTGTTCTGATTTTGATGCTATCGCAAGTTTCTCTCTTTTCATCACTTGGCTTGGCAAGCCATATACCCGTCGTATATTGTTCTTCGTTTGCTGATTCTCTCTCGCTTTCGCTTTGTCTTCAAGTCTCTCTTTCGTACCTTCTCAGACGTTAACCAGATGATTGTTTCGCTTCAGTGTTCTAGTGTACTCGCACTGCCACCAGCATAATTATGACGCTCTCATATGATTCTACCGCGTGATCGAATGAAGTGGGCCAGTCACAGTGCTCGATTAACCTACCATGTGAGTATATAGGGAACGGACATGGGGCGGTGACAATGATACATAACATATGTACTTGTTCGTAGCACATCTATTCGCCTCATCTGTAAAGGAGGCACAAATATATAGTATTATTGTACCTTTACATAGACGACCAGCTACTATGGTGAGCAATATTTCGGGGGGAAGTCTATGGCGCTACGTAGACTATGGACGCTTCATACGTCTATGTAAACTTCCCCGACTTTCCTGATGAGCTGGCTTCAAGTCAGCCTGCGTTGGTCTCATCACTAACAGTACCTACAGTCGCTGCTGCTACGTTCCAGTCAAGCCATACTCCATGATATCGTGAACGCCACTTGAAGAGGCTCGCCACTATTGCATGCCATCAGCATCGTCTCCGAGTCTCCAGACTCGGAGTCTGTAGGTAGGCATAATCCTCTACCAATTGTTCCGTTACAGAAGCTTGGACTGATCATTTATTGTTAGCACAGGTTTTATCGCTCGTGGAGTACTCGTATCGTAGGATCGCTCTGCATAAGTACAAGGTCTGTGGCGCATAGCCACAACGTCGTTGGTAGACTTCGACCTTCGTGCACATCGTAACGGCCACTTAAACTCGTCGGTCATGGAGATCTGCAACAACGCCTTGGCAATCCATACTATGGGCGCGGCTTTTACAGGTGTTTTCTCGCAGAGCCTACCAACGCACGTCTCTCGGAAAGCTATGGTATCTGCAAGAATTGCGCCTGCATACCTGTGGGTCACTACAATCTCTACCATCTATGGCTCTGCTAGTATCCTTGTCGATGCGGATACGCACAGATAATAGTTGTTCGCTGCCCACCTCGTTCCTACGAGCAGCAACAGCGTAAGCGGTGCGTCCGAAGTTGAGATGGCGAGGCGCCGCAACACAATGGCTTCGATTCTTTCGCGCATGGTATATAAGCAGTGCGCTGCAGAGCTTGCTACGGACCTCACCCTGCCTAGTATTCCACCGCCCTACTGAGTAGTACTGCTACACTCCTACAACTGCAACCTCGCATTCTACAGTATCATATATACCGTGCAGCAGGTGTGTCCAAATTATGCACATACTATCGTCTGCCGCGTTGCTGATACAATTGATTGTAGCTCGCGGAGCTCCTCATGCACACATGCACGCGCAGACCCGAGTACCTCAACCTCAAATACTGCGTCGAATGTTTCGGAGAAGCTACAAACAACCTTCGCCTTGTTTCAGTCAGTGGGCGACGATGTTCTGCAACATCATCCCATCATATGAGTCCACAGTGCCACAGGTAAGGCCGAATCATGTTCGTCGTATCGTTTTCGTTACTGACACGAACGACTGTAGTCCACGCACTGGCAGCGCTATGGTTACCCGCAGATGGGAACACATGCGGGATATCAGCCTCTACCACAGCGACCGCGATATGCGAACTGCGGCGCCCCAAATGAGTGGGCGCATCTGAACAACTATACACAAATGCAAGCCCATGCTGCATATCCATCTCAATTCCACCAACCGCTTTACGCTCCAATCAATCGCCCGAACAGGTGTGTATGCTAGTTATATCACCGATTTCTCAGGTATACTGAAGCCACCCTGCACAGACAGAGGCACACCCCTCATCCACCTACACGACCTCCAGTAAGCCTTCAATACAATGAACTAGACTAGTGTGTGCAACTTGCACACGTACACTAGTATCCACTCAAGGTCACGGTGAGTCCTTTGTCAGTGTCTGTGCTATGATTAGTCTGAACGCTTGCAACAGGCTCGGTCTCTTCTTGCATATTGACGACCGTTTCAGATTCAGACGTTCTTATATCTTTTCTCTCTCGCTTTTTCGCAGATCGCCATTCAAGTTAGGTGCTCCATGTCTATCCCCGATACCCATAAAACACACAATCCCATTATACCCATTATACCCTATTACACCTCGTATTCCATATACCGTCATAGTCCATACCCCTCTATGCCACTTCGCACCTCCGAGTCGTCGACTATACCCCACATATGATACCCTCCCTTCATAATGCATACCCGCAAACATTGGATGACAACATTCGCATTCGCCTACAATACTGTTTTGAGTAGCAATACTTAGATACAATGTCTGGTTAATATGCTTGCGGTCCCAAATGAGGAAATGGTGCGGTGCGAAACTTAAAGAGTCGGGCCCTGAACATGTCTTAGTATATCACTTGAGCGATGCAACTCGGAGGCGATCACCACTACTTGAACTCGATGTAAACTCAAGGTTGCAAGTCGAACTTCGAGTCTCAAATCATCATCAACGGGATCCACGACCGCTAGCTTATTCGATCGACGTTTCGCCGTCAGACATTAGGATACGAGCGGGATTATACACATTGACAATATGCGTATCATGGCAGCATATTCAATAAAACCCGTTCAGACCAACTACGAATGAGTCGCGGTCTGACTGCGGTCCCTTATCGCGACGCGTTTACTTGGCAATGGCATCGTAGAAGTTCGTAAGGTACCACCTGGAGGCTGCGCCGCCTGCGTGAGGCCATAAAACGAATTTTGCCCCAGTCTTTTCCGACCCATTCTCAATGGTGAGTGTATACTCCTCCTTCCCAGCCAGGTGGATGCTACAAGATATTTAATAAGGGAATGAGATGGAAGGGTCCTGTAGGAGACAAGTCAGGATAAAGTCACTCACAGTACGCTGGAGTCTTGGTGCCTTTCGAAGATAAACGCGTGACCAAAGGGTCCAACATCCAGGTTGACTGCGCCGTCCTTTCCAACGGTTGTCGGAATGAGGCAAAGGCCGGAATCGACGTGGCGGATAAGGTATCCTATCGAATCCACTCGCTGAAGTTTCCACTATAAAGACGTATGAGTATCACAAGGACTCGGAGTCGACTGACGATAGGATAGTATGTCCGGAGCGCTGCAGGAGATTGAATCACGAACCTTTTGGTTAGTATTTTTGACGGTTTCGAACTGATGAAGAACGCGAGAGCCATGATTATTGGAAAAGTCGAAATCGATCGATTTCTTGCTCAGAAACGATTGAATGCGCACTTCTGCGCCAACATCAACCGGACACCATAGAGAAGCTTGGCTAATGTATACGGCATCAGTAAGAGGAGCGGGAATGCAATAATTGCGTACTTTTCGATCATGGTAATTTCGGTTGCTGGCCAGGGAGTGTATGCTTATAACCGGTACCAGTACCGAGCGAGGTCAGATCTTATATACTCGGTGAATGAACCCTAATGCTGCGCTGACGCTACGCCACACCGAAAGAGACATCCTTCGATTCTCGACCTGAGAACGAAGGACACGCGCATGCATGGTGGTGATTGGATCCAGAGAAGCAGCACCGTGACCGTCGATAATCGGTCGGCCATCGCAGACTTTGCTTCTTTGAGTTGATATTAATGGCCAATCCGCGCTCTATCTAAAAATCAAAGGCCTGCTAGCGCGAGTCAATGGATATCAGTTGCGTACACGAATTACCAGTTCTGAAGGACCTCGTACCTTTCCGAAGCTGTTGGAGCCCATAGCATTGAATTAAAGGAAGCGGACGACAAGACCGGTCCGCACGCAGACGCGTGCTTAAGGAAACCTGCACGTATCAATAGCACATGATATTCCGTATCTCATATCAGTATTTTGATTGGTACATGCATAGGACGACACCAAAGATATACAGCAGACCGTGTTTCATTACGCCAAGTGAGCAGCTTTGGTATCTGCCGCAGCTAAACTCACGTAACGCAATTCCTCTCATGGTTCGGTACGTGATTAGTTTGCCTCGTTAAGAGCCTTCAGAGCCCACTTGGAGGCTGCTCCGGTCGCATGAGGCCACAAAACGAGCTTCGCGCCATTCTCATTGGATGCGTTCTCCACGGTGATGGTATACTCCTTCTCCGCTAGGTAAACGCTTAATTGCTCGAAATCAGTATGAAAAATACCACAGAGGAAAATACAGGAGAAAGGCAACGAACAGGATGTTGTCTTCGCCATTGCGAGCCTTCTTGAAGGTGAATCCGTGGCCAAAGGGTCCGACGTCTAGGTAAACCCTGCCATCTCCGCCGACGGTGGTCGGGATGAGGCTGAGACCCGTCTCAGCGTGGCGTATGAGAGTCCCTGCATGATCGACAGACTTCGCAAGTGTCCACTAAAGAAGAAGCAGATGTGTTTAGTTATATCTCACGGATAAAAACCCGAATGAGCACGTACCGTTTGGTTGGGAATGTCAAGGGTGTCCCACTGGTGAAGCTTGCGACTGCCCTTGCCGTTGGAGAAGTCGAAGTCGATAGATTTCTTGGTCAAAACGGACTGGATGCGTATCTCTGTCCCATCGGGGACGGGGACGAATTCTTCGTTTGCGCTGATAATCGCGCAATCAGGATCATAAACAGAGGCACCGACGCTGTCTCCTACCCAGTTGCCATATTCCTCGTAATTGTCACTTGTTGAAGAGAGTGTGCTTGCTGGACTTGAGTCTCAGAAACGGCACCTTATTTATATCTTGCGAACGTAGAGTTGACTCCGTGCCAGCGTCAGCGGACAGGAACAAATGGAACAGCCGATGTTGTCAACGGCAGGTGTTGAGACTGCACTCTGTATAATGTTGAGAGGACGATACTAAGAGGATGACAGCGTAGCATTCTTATCAAGACATTGAGCGCTATGGTAAACGGGTGCAGCAATCATTGACTCACAGGACATGTCGGATATCTTGCCAACGCGACGCAGTACGGCTCTATTTGTTGAGCTTGTCGGACAGAGCTTTCATAGATGAAGGCGTTAGTCAACGCTAAGCACGGAAAGTAGACGGTCATACGGTCATGAATGGAGAAAACGTCCACTTGTAGTGACGGATTCTCGGTTGTGTGTCACGGACGTCATACCTATGCCACCGAAGTGTCGGGAACGAGGGGTGTAACAAGGACTTGGACGGTTGAATGGTGGAAAACCTGGAGTCTAAGAAACCAACATGATGTTTGCTGCCGGTAGCCTTGAGTCGAGTTCAGCTTGTTGCCCGCAGGCGGTGTTTCATGTAAAAGGCACGCCAAAATGTATTGAGAATGGCATCGAAAAGGATGAAGCCATGCATAGGGGGAGTGCTGGGCAGGAGTATCGACGTATCGAGCCTGGGTGACCCTCATCTTGCAGGACGAGCTACTGGCAGACCTGTGATGTTAAGTACATGATGATGAGCCGTCAAATAACTTGAATGCTTACTACACAGGGTGTTGTAAGTATAGAGGGACCACAATAGCCAAGCAATAAGACTCCCGCGTCCGAAGATACTTACTACTTATAGTACAAGTACAGGGAGACGAAACTCGCCAGAGCCTGGCCCAGAACCCAGAGTCAATCTCATGATGCAGTACCATGCATGCCAGTATAGCGGGGTGGTTTTAACGCGTCCAGTCCTTAGATAATCTCGACGTTGTTGCCATGAATGGTACAGTACACGGCGAGAGAAGCAAACTAAGTTAAAGGAAAAGGCTTACAGAGGGGCGTCTGTGCCATGTGGGGTACACGTGTAGAGGGAGCACTGTGGGCGTTCCGAATACTTATCTAGCTTTTTCCCGCACACCCGACACAATATTGGCCGCCAAGTTCACATAGCATCGAAATTCAAGTACTATGTAAGTACATCGTCGCTGTGCTGTACTTGGCACTGATGTCTGATGTCTGAACCGCGAACTTCGAGGCTATGCCAGGACTCTGAAGAAGATTGTGTAGGAACAACTTCGACTGGTGCGCGCGCTGATCGTATACTTCAAGTTAGCGACACTTTTGCATTGACGACGTCGCATTTTAAAGGGTCACATGCGCCACAATCGTTGTCCAATGCCATGAAGCCCCCTATTCTAGATAATGGCCCACGACGAGGTTCCCTTCGTAGAAACTCTCTCTGTCACCGGGCTGTGATACGAGGATAGTGGCTATGTTATGCTGTGTAGGAACTTGTAGCTTCCGAGTCTGATTTCCAAATTTCGTAATTCTGAAGAGTGAACCCTAGGACAGCCTGAAGGAACCCTAAGACGGTCGTGCGCAGGTCCCAGGATCCTGCTGGTTACAGTAGTGGGATCGCACGCTCTTCCAGCTTCATAAGCATCAAGAACAGACAGCTGCTTGAAGTACTCCCATACTCCTCACGCACTGACATTGGTTTTATACGCTAGCGTTCCTGCCTTACAGTCTTACGATGTGTCTTGCCGCGGCCGTCTACGCAGAGCAGCTCTTACCGAGGGGGCACGGCTACCCTCTGTGGATTCCTGAGCCCGACACCACTGATAACCAAGTTCGCATCGGAGATGTTGGATACATATGGGAAGGGTCATTCTGTACTCTTTTCAACGCGACATTACCAGCGAGCCACCCCGTCAATAGGAATGGAGTACCTAAGGGCTTTGTTCCTCTTGAATTCGACACTGCAGAGCTCGTGCGAACCAGAGACACCTATCTTCCTGACGCGCCTGTATGCAGCCAAACGGTCAGATGTCTAACTGCAGTGGCCCAGACGGGAACCAGGTTCGTCTGTTACTCGTTGAGAGGCCTGGATATCTTTCTGACACGTCGACTGGACTCTCAGCTCGTCCATCGCACCTGTTGGTGGTCAAATGCGTCTCTCTTTCGAATGTGTACGTAACAAAGGCGGGCTGTTGATCATCAATGGAGGTGGTGCCATTCAGGAAGTCCTCCGTCCAAATAAAACATTTCCGGAATATATGCACACCTATCACGATTCCTGGTGCGACTTCGCAGCAGATAGGGGCCACGATGTCTTGTCGGAGGATATTATTATGGTTCGTGGCACTGTGAAAGCATCGGAATGGACCGTCGCCGCCTTTACAGACGAAAATAGGCACCAGTCTTTGCAGCTTGAAGCTCAGGGCGGGTTGGGCTCCGCAGGGATATCGGTTTCTCTCTCCGATGCAAGCTCTAGTACCGTCGAACATCGCTCAGGTCGATCGAAGCCGCCACCCATCACGGATCAAATGGGAACTACCATGGACAGTCAGATGCCTATGAATCAGTGTGTCTTTTTATCCCGTTACAAAATGCGATATCGCAAATGGCCTTGGAAGAATCGCAAGATTCGGGCTGCGGGGCAACGCGACGACGAGTCATCGTCGGACAGTGACTCAGAGGATGACACAAGCACAGAGGGTGACTCAGAGGACGAAGATATCCTTGAGGACGACAGTTTTCGTACAAGGGTACGTGCAGTTTGCTGTTATGATCGCCTGTATCACTTACGTTATCATAGGTACGAGATCCTCTTGACGTGGTTCTAGACTATATCCTCGAGGTGGGCTATCTTGCGCGTGAAGCAATTTCCGTTTCTTGACACAAACCAACCCAACAGAACTCTCAGAGCGATGCCGCAGTGGTATCTGATGAAGACCTAAAGGACTTGTACCAGGTAATTGTAAGCTATTCTTTACTTAATATATATGCTAACATATACGTGCGCTCTCGTGTTCTTCAGCTTGGGTACTCGGCCCATGCACAACATATAATGGGGAAACTACGCGATTTACACCCCCGTATACAGGTCTCAACTGAAGGAGGTGAGAGTGTTTGACTTACGATATCAATCCGCAGGCAGCTCAGATTAAGCCCTGTTCGTTTCCACCCGAAGTTGGATGTCTATCGTCCATGCACACGCTACACAGTCCTCATCTTGCTGCCGAAATATTGTCATCTACTGCCGTCGATGATGCACCAGTCCACGTCCCACCTATCACGCACAATCCGTCGGCACACTCATGGCGAATACATCAGCACGATAGTCATATCTTACTCTATGAAGATAGCAAAGATGACGGCCTGCCAGTTGCAGGTCCTTCGAACTACCAAGCCCGAACACAGCCAGTAATCATGTCAGACGAACGATACAGGACATCATCTAGAAACCCCGCAATAGCTAAACGGAAACTCGACAAAAGGGCACGGCTCCTACGCCAGCTTTCGGAGCAAAGCGAAAGGATAGGTAGCCTTGATTATTCCTCACTGCAACTCGAGTCATCATCTAACACCATTGTATTTCTGTAGCCGAACTCGTAAAAGAGCTAAGTCTGGCCACTCGCGGATTAGAGGATCTTATACGAGAGAAAAGTGGGCTCCAACTATCTTCGTATTCGACTCTTCCGAGGCAACGTTGTGAGTTTCAAGATATGCATCAGAGGCTACCTTCAGAGCTCATGGTTCTTCCAGCATTTTATACCGCCCGAAACGGCCGGGAAGCGGAACTTCCTCTTCGAAATCATGGAGTTGCGCCTGTCGGCGACTCGCTGGACCCACGGCCACGTTCGATTGAACGTGGCACGTACGTGCTATTTGACGGAACACCATCGAGGGTATCAATATATCCACATGTGCGTTACCTTGCCCTTTGAATATATACGCCGCAATTTGCTAATGCACGAGCCGTAGCTGCCTACATACAACGAGCCTCCCCAGTCAACTGTATTCGATATCAACCTTTACGAGCGTGCCAGACCTCTGCAACGTGGCGTGTTTCTTTCCGAAGGTGTGAGCGACTTTTTGGATGTGAGTGGCTTGACATTGGCGAAGTATGGTATTTGATGGTTAATTCTATTTGCTTTAGTACGTTGAGGCTAACCCGCCGGACGAAAATGGTGACCGCTCACTTGAAATCCGTCTGCGAGGCGTTCAGCTCGAGTATCTATATCTCGCTGGCCTGCATCGAGTATCGGATACGCTGTGGCGAGCAGATATTGTCTACTACCCTAGGGGGGAAGAGGGTAGGGGCCGGAGGACATTGCAGCTGCGCTGTTGGGTTTTCTTCGTTTGTCTCGTGCTGTGCACGATCGGATTTTCTGCCTTGCTGATCATGTTCTGTGTATAATTGTCGTGTTTCGTTCTGTACTTATCGTATTTCAAGCTCGTCATAGCCATAACGCCTTGTCCATCCTGGACATTCTATAGTTTTATCTAGCAGTTCCTGACCTGTAGCTTCCTCCTTGTACTATACTATAGCACCCATTTCATACGTATACAGCACAAGCCATCTGCCTCACAATGCTGGGATGGTCTAGCCCGTATCTAATTTGTCAGTGTAGGTATAGTAGTACTGCAATCTATTTCGTGCTCCACGATCATTCAGCTTACAACTCGGGGCAGGATGAACCGACTTCAACGGACCCTTCACTTCTCGGTTGATCTGCCACCAGTAGCGATGAGCTGCATACAACCGCACAATCAGACATCCAGTCACCGCCTAATGTTCTCAGGCTCTTCCGCCCATAAAGAGGCGAGGCATCAGCTACTGAACACCATGGCCATGAACGACGTCGGTCTTTCCGTTGCTGAAAGCAGCACTTCAGTCGTTTCTAAACATCCCACATCTGAAGCCTCCGAGTTGGGATCCTACATTACTTCCGCAGCAGCCTCACTCGACGGTTCATTACTTCTAGAACGATCAGTATTACCCCCAGAAAACCATACAGGGACCCAGGGAGCCGTAGTAGGCAGGCTAGGCTGCTGGTACGTGGTATGAGGCTAGTTGAACAATCCACGAACTTCAAGTTGAAACTGATGGTTAGACTACTTTCCTTTTAGGACATGCCGTATACGACGCCAAGTACGTACTCTCACTAAACCCTCAAGCTCGAACGTACACAATGTTAATTGATAGCCAAAGAAATGCGATAGAGACCAGGAAGAGGCCGGCGAGGAAGCAACGTGCCGTACGTGTGACCGCTTCGGTTTGCGATGTCTTGGGTTTAGCCCAC
>JAXQGX010000055.1:0-22650 GCA_037040455.1 Irpex sp. P115-07
TGACATGCATTCACAGCTACTACAAACAGCTCCTGGTCAAAGAAAGGCGGTAGTAGTCATTTACAATCTTGTCATTGTATAGTAGATAGAATTACTAGGTGTAAATTAGAACAAAATACTCAGGAATCGTTACCTGCCACTTGATGGCCTCACTCCCCCAAGTCAAAGCTCCTAGGCCATGAGGCTGCTCATGCGGAGGACCCAGAGACATGCCACTGGCCTTGGAGAGGAGAGCAGCAGCTTCTGTGAGCAGTGCAGCAGCTTCTTGCAGGCGGCTGGCAGCGGTGCCCACATCATGCCTCAGACAAGCATCAGATGGGCTTGTAGCAGCGCCAACAGAGGGATGATCAGGTACAGCTGGCTCAGAGGAGATAGACAAGTGGGAAGCATCGTGATCATTTTTACTCAAGTGATCACTAGACGGAGATGGAGGACGTCGGTCGGTGTAGAGACTATTCAAACTCAAGGCAGCTTCGGCAACAGCGTACATGGGTTGGTCAATGTGGAGGAGAGCCTCTCGCGAGGCGCGGCGAGACACACTCGATGGAGTGTCGGAACCCTCGACATGCTCATAGGAAGCATCATCCCGCTGCTCGATCTGCGCGACGTGACCGGACCTGCCTGTGAAAGGGGCTGCGTTGTCTGTAACTAGTACGTGATGTGCAGCGGCGGAGTGACTAGATGGACCAAGGTCGGTCGGCCACGTTGCAGAAGGCACAACTTGATTGTGCGAGGTATCTGTAAAAGAATCCAAAGCAGAAGAGAAGGAGCTCGCATCAGTCGCGGCTGACGCACGACGTTGTTGAACGACGCCCGGAGCAGTCGAGCGAAGGCCGATGGAGGACTCGATGGAAGGCATGGCTTGAACAGACGGGGGTTCAACAAGGGAATCGGCGAGAGAAGAAGAGGCAGACACGTCGTCCACGACTTGAACGGACGCGCGACGCGGTAGGCCACGGTCACTGGCGACGGTTAAGCCTCGACGTGCAGGACCCGCCATGGACTCGAGAGGCGCAGCTTGATTGCGCGCGAGCTCCACAGGGGCATCTGTGATCGAAGCGTTCGCATGCGATCCACCAAAGTTGACTGCAGCCTCCGAGGGAACGTTCGAGTTCGAAGGCACAGCTTGATTGTGCACGAGCTCGACGGAGGCATCACGAGCCACGGTGGTGGAGAGCCTGTTCGCATCGTCCGCGAGTCTTCCGCGACGATGCCCATCAGGGACAGTGGTCGGGGGAGCATCCGAGGCGGTGGTAATGACGGTCTGGGAGGGCGCAGCTTGGACATGCGTAGCCTCTACGGAGGTGTTGAAGGATGGGGACGAGCGAACGACGTTGTCTGCGAGCGAAGCACGGCGCTGTCCACCAGGGACAGCGCCGAACGACGCATCGTCGCTTGAGACGGAGAGGATGGGGGGAACGAAGGTAGACGAAGAACGGGTTGCGTCGATGTCGCCGACGCCTGTGAGGTGAGTGGGAGGCGTACCACCAGGCTCGAGAGCGATGCTTGCAGGCGACTTGGGTTTCAGAGGATCCATCTTGGTTCTGGTAGCGTTCTGTAGGAATAAAAGTCCTGTGAGTAAACGTTCAGCGATTCGAAATGTATAGTTCGATGTTGAAGACGAGAGTTGGGAGGAAGGAAGAGAGGAGAGAGAGGGAGGAAGAACGCACTGGGATTCAGCCCTCGCCTCTACCGCATGCCAGCCGCGTGTCAAGCAAGCCTCTGCGCTCCCATTGTCCAGATTAATGCACAGCGTTCAATGCCATGCTCCCGAGAGTCGGTGATGCCCATTTCCAGGAGCGCAGTCAGCCTCGTTCATGGCCTTGAAGGTGGCGCATACAGCGACGTAGGGACTGCTACGGAAGTGTATGTCAGTAACACGGCGTCGCGAAAGAGAATAAATGCATATCACGTACAATAGCTACCCATCGCTAGTTTTACAGTGCGCACGAGTAGAGAAGTTGAGTCGAATCCGCGAGAGTTGCATCATGGTCGTCGTGGTTCAAGCTTTTCAAGCTCAAGTCCAACATTTAAGCGCCTTCAGCTAGTGTCACCACGGCCGGCCTACAAATCCATATACCTACTGCACGATGTTCAGACCTATTGCTTGCGGAATATCACAGCTTTGATACACAGGATATTTTGGTCAACAAGTGACACGGTATAATTACAACTCGAAAGCGATTTCATCTACTACACAACGACAACTGATACAACACAAACACATCCGTATAGCGGTCGTCCACGGCCAACGACCCTACCCCCCGAGCCTCCCCTCTCGCCGCAGGGCCATACAATCGACGAGCCAGCGAAGACACCAGAGGTCCAGAGGGTGATCAAGGCCGAATAGCGATCTTGAGCGCCGTGCGGCTGTTCATCTTATCGAGCGCAGCCTGGTAATCCTCGAGCTTGAACACATCCGTCACCATTCCCTTCACTTTGACCTTGCCGCCGTCGAGGTAGGCTACGGCACGGGGGAAGCAGAACGCTTGCGAGAACGAGCCGAGGATCTACAGAAATCGTATGCAGTATCCGTTAGCTTAGCACGAACACGACAAAGAACGGGAACGCACCGTGATCTCGTCACCGAAGATCTTACTCGGTGGCCAGTGGACCTGCGCCTTGTTCTCATACACACCGTAGATCATAATAGTACCTCCCCTTCGCACATAGTTGATACTATCCTGCGCGATCTTCTCCACACCCGTCGCCTCAACAACCACGTCAAACCCATAGGGATTGTCCTTCTTCAGCTTCTCCCACTGCGGTCCCGGGTTCTGTCGGTCGAGCTCGACGTACTCGTCGCCTGCCTCTAGCTGCTTGGCGATGTCCATCTTGATGCCCTTGGGGGCGGCGATGACAACGCGGTGTGCGCCGTTAAGTTTGAGGAGTTGGGCGAGGATGAGACCTGTTGGGCCGGCGCCGAGGAGGAGGACGTCGAGACCGACTTGGGGGTTCAGTTTGTCGAGACCGTGGATGGCACATGCGGCGGGTTCGAGGAGGGTGGATTCTTCGTCGGTAAGGTTGTGGATCTTGTAGCACTTCTTCTGCGGACTAAACGGAGGAAGGAAAGAAGGTCAAGGTCAGGGAGCGTTCAGCTATGAAAGGGATCTTCGAAGGATCCTCGATCGTGTACGTACTATGCGATGTATTCCGCGAAGCCTCCGTCGTGTGTTACGCCCCGTGCGTCGAGCTCTCGCATAGGACTGCATCTCCACATCGGCAGTAGAAGGCATAGTCACACTGTCATCCAACGTCGGACATGAATATATGCGCCTCAGATCAAATAAGGGACCGAGAGAGAGAACTCACAGTCACGCTAACGTATGCAACCACGCGACCTCCCAATCTGAGGCCTTCACGTCCTCGACCACTCCAACGACCTTGTCAACAACTTCGTGTCCAGGAACTAGCTACTAGGTCGTCGCCAGACCAGAGAGACCCCGTCAGAGTCAGTGCGTGCGATCGAAGAGACGGTGACTTACCGGTGACCTTACGATAGACTCTACATCATGCATTCGTCAGTCACAAGTACACCGCATACTGAGGTTGTTCCGTAGGCTTTGTTGTGACAGTGGGCGTGTCAGCGAGATGATGAAGGTTATAGTACGGATAGATACCGTACCTTTCTACAGTGTCGTCGTCCCCGACCTTTTGATCAGGATCTCCTGGTATCGAAGTTCTGGGGATATTCGTGGACAGCGGTCGGTCGTTGTGCGCATACGAAGGCTTGGATAGGACGTACTTTGCGGTATCAAAGAACCTTCATCGTTCGTTCAGGCATGTTTGCGTAGCAGTGCCGAGAGTAGTGGTCGTCGAGTAAGAGTGCAAAGATACAGGACGCAGCAAGTTGTTTAAGGGACCTATACGAGCGATGTCGAAAGAGAAGAGCAAAGGGCGGATCGTGCTTGGAGAACCGGACGCGTCGATCGTGTAACAGTACACCTCCGTACCAAAGCAGGTTGCAGTTGCGACGTTGTAGACAATGTCATGAAGGTTGGCAGCAAGATGGATGGTGGCGTCTGTACCGAATCATCGAAATGATCATCGGGCCGCTCGCTCTTGCAGCTCAACGCACAACGTCCATGTCTCCGCTTGCTCTCACTCAGTACAACTAGGTAAGTGCCTTGCCATACCTCCTCGAGTACCTCTGGACTCACTAGAGTCAACAGATTAACCCTACGCAACGAGTCTTGGTCGCCAATGCGTCATGTTCCTCGATCGTCGAGCACGAGCCCTATGGTACTATGACCCTAGTGCACCTGCAAGGATATCGGCACCAATAATCTCACACGTGTGATGGCAATCGTCTGAAGCTCTATACGTGAGGGAGTAGCAGTCAGGAGCATGTCGGAGAGGAAGTCGTCGTAGAGGAATTTCTAGTCGGTGCGCCATCGCCTTACTCGCTGAGACCTCTCATTGACCTCTCGTACCGTTTCTTCGCTGACTTGGACTTCCCTCAACGCGTTTGTAGCCCCACGCTCTTTGCATAAACGCAAAATCCTGTTGACTCGCGCAAACGCAGTCTACCTATCCACTCGCGGTTCATCTCGCACCTTGCCCCACCGAGTCCATAGCTGCCCATATCGTGCAACATCTTCTTCGATTCTGGTCTCCAGCCATCTCAAGTCTCCACTCGCTCTACTCGATCTGCTGTCTCAGACGGCCTTTAAGTACTCAATTTGCATGTCCTTTACGGCGGTAGCCCGGACGACATGCTCGTTGACCTACACACAAGCCTTCGTTGCGCCAATTCTCTCCAGCTCGAGCCTGCGCATCCTCTACGGGTGTAATGCATTCCAAGGCTTCTGTACGACCTCTCCACGGACACGAATAGAATGCTTTTGCGGCACGAGGAACGCCGCCAACCTCTCTCGCAATTCTGACCTCGTTCTCGGCTCAACAGATAGACTGGCTACGAGACGACGCGAACGCAAGCACGCATATAATGTCAACTCTATTCCCAGAACATGACGGGTCGTCTTACTGGGTACGTTTCCTATCGCTTCTTATATCTGACAACTCTCACTCAAGCTTATAGAACAGTCAACTTACGTGCTCAGGCTATCTCGAACGTGGAACTATAGCCAGCAAAAACTCGTGTTTTCACCGTCTGCTACAGTCGACGACGCTGTGTGCCACAAGCGTTGTCCTCTTCCCATTCGATATTGCCCGTCGCGATCCCGGCCGACAACAAGTTCGACGTCTGTCTAGTTTGTGCAGGGAGCCACTCGTAGAGCGACTGGCTGGTACCTGCAACTGTGCGAGAAGGATCGGGCCACGCCCCGCTATACGCGGCCATGATGCTTCTTCAAGACGGTAAGTTATCTCGTACAGCTCGTCTATCTACGCTCCCCTCTGACCTTACCCGTCGTTTGCATAGATAGGTAGTATCTTACTGCCTGTGCCGTGTCATATCCCACATTCTTACAGCCAAGGACCCTAGTCGTCGTCACAAGCAGTCAGTATTCATCCGTCGACACATCATGCTACGCTGTCGTACTGATTTCAGTCTACCCAGCATTCGTTTCTGACATCGCTCGCTCAAAACGCTGTATATATGCCCCACTCGTAGTGCTCCTACCGCACATATAGTCAAACTCTACGGTTCGGCGCAGTCTCTGTGTCACAATCTCATCGTACACCCGGCCGTCGGTTACCGTGTATCATATGGCGCTCGTCATCGCAACTGTTGCCAGTTGCGGACCATACTTTCTCTGGTAACCGTCGACATACACGTTCACGTCATACTGGCGTACTCGGCGTACATCGTACAAGCAACAACGAGCACGAAGCGATCAAGGGTTTGGCACGGCTGGTCTGAAGGCACACAGCCCAATCTGTTGGCTGGCTGAGACGGTACGAGAACGAGCATGCGAGGACGCGAGAGGTTCTATAGTGTCCTCCATACGCAAACGATGCAAAACATGACCTCTGAGGTTGATAATTGCCGTATTGAGTGTGCTAAATGTATATTACACGCAAAATAATATAATACTATCAAACATGATTACGATGAAGGAGCACCGGGATTGAATGCGAATGAGTGAGGTCTTTTGATGCTTAGAGCTCCCGGGTAACGTCGCAAGGGCGGCAAGTTACCTCCCGCCCTCCTCGCTCACGTGGTGCATCCATCGATGGCGACAAACCTAGTGTCTAGATGCGATATGCGGTTTGAACGGTTAGCTTTGAAGGTGCCCTTCAGAAGCCTCTCCGTTATTACTTATTGGGCCTAGGACTTGGAGCGATAACGTTTACGCGCGTCGCAATGTTTGGCGATGAGAAGGAGGCGTAAGAAACATCATCTCGGACGGAGCGAAGTGCTACTTACCGAGGATCCAATGCTCCACACGGAGCGACACCTGATCCTCTTCATCGCGGCGAGTCCTTTCGCGTCGAGAAGTCCTGCAGTGTCTGATAACCAGCATGCGTAGCTGCTGGCATTCTAAATGCATTAATAGAACATCAGTTGAACACCGAGCACTGGTACGGACAGAAAACTCACCAATATTGGACGTCCATAACTTTGGGTAGCCACTCATCCATATGAACCGACCAGGAGCAGTCGACTTTGCACAACTGCCGCTTCCATGACGGGATACAACACATGCGAGCCGTACGTGTCTTGTTTCGTACCACACACTGTAGGCAAGCACCTAGTGGTCGATTTCAACGTGCACGCCAATGCTCGCGTTCTTGTCGACGACGGACGTTCCTTAAAGATCTCTCTCTTGCGAACAACTGGGTAGGAAGAGGCCTAGAAGAGCGCTGGTAAGAGGAGGGGTGCTGAACTTATTAGGGTGCCGAGAGGGTAAGGGGCGGACGCAGAGGAAGGGCGTTTGCGAGGCTTCTTCAGTGAACGTACTATGAAGGACGGCGTGGCCAAGTGTGTGAAGCGATCCGTAGAAGAGCACTTTGTTCATGTACCAATTAATGCGCTCCACGTCAATCCCAAACGCTACGTTCTTTACGATGAGATACTGTCCTGAGTCACGGTTAAAACGACCATAACACTGTTCAATACTATGGAAGGGTGAGTTCGTGAGGGAGCAAGCAACGTCGCGGTTACTCACCGGGGCGTGACAACCACCATAAATCCTCCAATCTCTTCACCATTCGTTCGTTCTTCGTGGTGTTTGACGATCTGCCACGGCGAGAATGGTACGCGACAGTGAGCTTTGAATGAGCCTAACTGTGCGTACACACCGCACAATGAGGCTATGTGGGCTCGATTATCCGCTATCCAGCGGGAAAAGGCAGGTGACGTGCAGAAAAGCAGTACGTAATTCTTGCCGGGCATAGCTAGCCTTCGAACGTATGATATATTGAGGCGTGGTAGCTGTTGGAAGAGGAAAGAAGTACTTAACGAATGGTCAAAGCATTCATCGCTGTATCTGGGCTCACCTCTCTCATCGACACCACATCATGTTATGTGAGTAATATAACTTAGTTGCGGTGAATAAGATCGTGGTCGTCGAGGAAGGCAGGGAGATGAGCGGAGTTCGGACCGAGCTCGAAGCAGTTGAGGAAACGCCACCACGGACGCGTCCTTTCTCGCAACGACCACCATCCATACATCCTCACTCACTGATCAGACAGTTCGACCACCTCGACGTATTCTCACCCATGGACCAATCAAGTGAAGAGAACAGAGGGTGAGCGTGTTGTGCGGGAGACCATGTGAAGTATATGGTACGTCGCACCGTCATTACTCGAACATCGCTCACGATACTCACAGGCTCTGCAAATTATCGTAATGCTGTCGGTCTGCACGTCGGACCTGAAGCTCACCCTAATCCATCACTTACCACTTCCCTCCAGGACCCGCTGGCGAGCCGTCAGTGTGCTTCCCTACTGCAGCTTCTTCAGCCGCATCGACGTTCGCCTCCCAGAGTATGGGTCTTAGTCTGTCTGCTCGCTGTGATCCCCGCCGGTCCTTCACTCCATCAACATCAGAACTACAGCCCCTCCCTACCGTCGCCTTGTAGGTCACGTAGAAGGCGGATACCATTCAACATGGTGGCCGTAGCATCTGAACAGATTGTAATACGCTCAGCGGGACCCAAGGTCGACGTCGTAAAGTTGGGAACAACGATGCGACGTGTCTTGCACTTAGAGTGGCCACAGTTTTCGAAGATAACTCGGTACGTGCTACTGTCATCGTCTATCCAGAATGCTAATGCCTTTCTACTACGAATGACGCGTTCATACACGTTTTCGTCCTCAATGGATGAATACTCGACGTCACTGCGTGCTCCCAACCCCGTTCACTCGTACATTGACGCCACATAAGTTGAGCTGTGGACTGCATTCCTTCGCAAGCCCATCTCGCTCCTTCGAATGTCTCCTTCGACCCGCCCTCACAGGGATCCATTCTGTGTTCAACTTGCGCAGGCTGAAGGGGCTGTCCATCCTCAAACAACGCGACACATCACTCAAGCTATCCGTCCGTTCCCTCTTGTGTGCCAGCTTCGACAAGCCTGCGCCAGTCAAGGATCTTCGTCGCTATCGACCAACCTACTGATGATGCGAAGATGAGCTCACATGCGGCACAATAGACGGCGAATGAACTGCGGTTCGCGCATGAGGTCCCGACTGCTTCGTGAGATGGGGAAGAGATCTACAGGGTAGTTGTCTGTGGTAGGACGAGTCATATTTCAAGGTGCGGTCGCTTTCGTATACTACTCCGTCTGTCGACTAATCATACGCGTAGGTCATAGACATGTATATGACCCCTTGATATGTCTTTGTAGTATTGAATGCATATACTTCACCGACTCGCGTGCAGTTTGTCAAACACAATCGTCATTCAGTGACGTCGAAGCAGCATAAGTACATTCATTGGACAATTAGACGCTAACATTCGGACAGCACAAAACAATACACATAACCAAAATGAGGACGACCTGTCGTCCGTGATAACATATTCTTGTCACGCGTACAGCCACCATTCCCGTCCTCAACCCTTACTCACTCTATTCTGCAGGTCTTGCCTCTGCTTCCACTGTTTGCTCCTCGGTACCAGTATCCACCTCTGCACGAGCACGAGCACGAGCACAACCCTCGCCACTCTCGCCAATGAACCTGTGAGTCCCATTTCAGTTCGCTTTCGGAGAAACTAAGTTAGTGGCCTACTCTTGGACAGTTTGTGAGTTTCCCACCGCAGCGGCAATAATGTCCGTGCGCTGCAAGTTGTCTTCGACCACAGCATCCTCATGAAGCGAGGATGTTGTGTGGTTCAACGTTGTGTCGGCTCGTGTACCATCTGCGGTGACCTGCGAGTCATCTCGAGCCTCACCCGGGATCTGCGGAAGACATGTTAGCGAGTTGCATTGTGTGGTATGTCCTAGAGTAATCTGTCACTTACTGTCTCACTGCAGGGAACTACAGGTAAACTCATTGATGCGATACAGCCTTCGGCAATGCCTAGAGTGGCTCCTCTCTCCTCAGATGCTTGGCGCACCGCTATGCCTGCAAGATTCTCTGGGCCTTTAGCAAGTTCAGTGGGGTTTGCTGATGGTGGAAGCTATGAAGAGCATGCAATGAGTGCTTTATTAGCTGACTTCTCCCAACAGCTGACATACCTGCTTAGGGACATCTACATTATGGCTATCATCCAGCCTGTCACGGGGTGAGGGGTCCATGTCTTCTAATATGTGAGTTGTCTCATGCCTATATCAAATAAAGTCACATCAAACCTTCACAGCTCTCAGATGACTGCACTCACCTTGGAGATGGTGTTCGTCCAGGCTGGATGCCGCCAACTGGTCGTGGATTGCTTTGGGAATATTGCATGGCTACGTTTGCACTTCTGCCCTCAGCTTCTGAAGGGGCTCCAGACTCTGAAGGTGATACATCCTGTATGTATTATACATTGTGATTCATGAGAGTTCTTCAAGACAAATGATAACATGAAACTCACAGAGATGTCTGTGTGTAGCTCTGGCTGTGATCCTCCAGCCACATCAAGTTCATCTGCATCAACTCCATGGTCATTGAAGATGGGGTCTTGAATGTCTTGGGGTGGTGCACTTGTCACTCTGCCTTCCTGTCCTTGGCCATTGTCATCCTCAACTCCAGGTGGATACAGGTTTCCTGGGTTTCTCCAGTATGCACGAGTCATGTCTCGTCCTTTGATCATAATGCCTATTTGCTCGCCCCATGACATGTGTGCAATCCGCAACAGCTGAGAATGTTGGCTAGGGATCTGTGACAAATCCTCTCCAGCTGTCCTCCAAAGTATGAGGTAAAAATAGTCTGGAAGAGGCAAGGGTTCTTGTGAGGAGTCTTCTGTTGGATCAGGAATTTCTCCCCAGCCATATCTTGCAAGTTGTTGTAATGCTGCAAGTTCATCTGCTGACGGTCTAAGAGATAAAATCCGCCTATAATCGTCTAATCTGTCAGCAAGCCAGATAAAGGTGCGCTTCCACTGTGCGGCTTCAGTGGAAGACCACCTTGGCCTGCTGTCCCGATTGTCATGGATTTTGCCATACATCACTCTCACAGAGAATAATGCAAGCTTCAGAACCTCTGTGGCCTCCAGGTTTTGAAAGACATTGCTGGTATAGTTCACAATACTGTGAATCAAATTTGACAATTGATGGACATCTGAAAGTTAGGATTGAGTATTCTAGAGGTCTGAAGTTGAAATGTGTTTTGTTAAGTTCACTTACCTGAATCTGTATGATATGCAGCTGATAGCATCTGACAGATGGTAGGGAAGGAAAGGGAGAGACACTGTGTGACGAGCTGTTTTTCCATAATGACATTGCCTTTATGGAAGCTAAGCAATTGCAAGTCGGCAAGCTGCTGAGATCTGCTCTCTACAACTTCAGCATCATCAAGCCTGATGATTGCCATGCGATACAGTTTGAAGGCAAGATCAAGCACTTTGGTCTGCCACCTCTGCTTCTCAGCAGTTGGGAGTAAGCTCTCTGGACCCTCTTCTAGATTGACTTGAAAGATGATACATACTGCCCAGCAGGCAATAGTTTGCCAGTCCTTTGGAAAGATTACAGAATCATCCTTCATTTCAGTAGCCTTGGAGGCAGCATGCAATAGGAAGATCTCTTCAATGACACTTCTCACACTAGGTGATAATGATCTGTAAGCATTGAGAATATGCTCAAGATTGGTTTCACTATCTACCACAGGTATGCGGTTGGCAATGATTTGCACAGCAAACTCCACAAGCTGAACCCAGGTGGCATCACTTTGCTCTAGGGCACTTTTGATAGTAGTCCCAAGAAGACGGTCATCTGCCTGCAATGCATCTCCAGAGGCCAAGATTTTCAGGTCAAGCTGTGCATCTTTAATCATGTCTGGTTCCTCAACTAGCTTCAGCTGAAAGTGAGGAGGATTGCTAACAGCCTTGTCAAAGAACTGATAAGCCTGCTTGAAGGGAGTGACATACAGAAGCTTCAAGTCGGTTATGAAGTCAAACACCCTAAATAGTGCTATGGCAATTCCAGGAGGAATATGCACAACAACAGCAAGAGAGATGGCTGGATAGACCTGAGTACGAAGAATTTGTGTGATGCCTGCTAATGCAGGAGTAGCATATGGACAGTGTGCAGTGAAGGAGGGAGCTATAGTGACCACAAGAAACAGGCATGCCCATGCACTGACCAACGGGAGTGTAGTCTGGCCTAAAGTAGGATGAATATCCCAGGTGAAAATGCACAGGCCAGCAAAAAACAGTGCAAGTGATATCTGGAGCAGGAGAGGAAGAGTAGATGCTATCCCAAAAACTCGCCAGGCACTGAGCCCACTGCGGCGGAAGTGGCGAACTCGCAGTTGGCCCTGTGGCGAAGCAGTGGCAAAAGCCATGTAGGCCCGCAGCCACTGCTTGACTAGGATGGCGAAGGATGCAGTTGCTAAGCTGATTACAAGGCTGGCAAACCAGAGGATGTTGATACGGATGGCAGTGATGGGAGGTTGGAAAGGGGAGGAAGGAGGGGAGGGAGTAGACATGGACATGGTACCAGAGGCAGGACTTTGATCCTGAAGGAGAGGGTAGGAGACAATGACAAAGGCAGTAAGGACTGCAGAGTATAGACCAGTCTACAACAGAGATTGTTCATATTAATTCAGTACAAGAAAGGAAGGGAGAGAGTAGAACAAAGACATACAAAGGTAAGCAGGGAGTCAATATCTTCCTTGTATCCACCAATCTCTTGTTGATCGAATTCCTTGAGGGCCTTCTCCACTGCAGCCCAACCGGTGAGCTGTCCAGGCAAGGCTTGTGGTCCAGACAGGGCTTGCTGTGCAGCGCTTGACGTCTGCTGAGTATCTTGAGGATCCTTCGGAGGTGGGCCAGAAGAACAAGGGTCTTGGCTATCCATGGCCTGATTTTCTGGAGCCCCGCCTCTGCCGCTTGTGGCTGCAGCGGGAGCTGGAGTGGCAGTGGCAGCAGAAACAGCTCTTGCACCACCAGTCACTTCAGAAACAGAGGGGGGAGAATGTGGAATCTGAGCACAAGCACAAGCACAAGAACAAGTGGTGCACTTGTTGTCAACAGGAGGTGCATGGACATTCGGAGCATGCGAGCTGCCAAGACACGAGAGAAGATCTCCCGCATGCTTGAGCAGTTCCGCGACTTCTTGGAGTTGGTCAGCAGAACTGCACTCAGCTGCGTCATGAAGGATGGAAGAGCCTTCGACAACGGGACCAGAGATTGTGTGATTGTTGACAGAGGTACGTGAAGTGCTGTGCTGAGGCATTGGCGGCGACAAATCATGAAGAACAGGAGTTGTGCCGACGTCGATAGCACCAGTTCCGTCTGAACTCACGTCGACAGCGACGGGGACAAAACTATTGTCGACCGCGGCGGAACATGGAGTGGGCGTAGAGCTGCCTGCACCCGACAGACCAAGAGGCGCAAAAGCGCCGCTGGCTGCGCAGGTATTGCCCAAGCCAGTCTTGCCTGCAGCGGTAGCAGTGACTTGCTTGCATGCACCTGAATCCTGAGGTCGGCTAGAGATGCGTACACCCGACGCACTGCGAAGCGAGGTAGTACCGTGGGCGTCGACAACACCACTGTCGCTCGAGCCCGTCTTGATAGGAGCTTCGACAGTGGGCTCGTTGACTTGAGGATGCCCGGAGCGACCGTCGCTCGACAGACTGTGGGAGCGAGGAGCGTCGCCACCGCTTGAGTTCGTCTCAACAACGGTTGGGACAGTAGTACCACTAACGAAAGATACACGAGGGGAAGGAATAGGACTACTGGCACCCAACATAGGAGGAGGCGCAGGAATGACGTCGACGGCACCCATGCCGCTCGAGTTCGTCTCGACCGCGGCTGGGACAGTGGCGTCGTCCCCTCCAGCTGAATGTTGAGGAGGAATGGGACTAGCAGCGCTCAACAAAGCGTCGACGTCGTCGCTCCGCTCTTGAGGCGGGTCTTGCGACGCGAGCGTGGGAGTGACCGCAGAGTCCGTAGCTGAGGCTTCGAGAGTGCCGCCGGGGTCAACGATGGAGCGAGCGTCGTCTGCGTCCGAAACGGATGCCATGATACGAATTTCTTGATATTGAATGTTGTGTAAAGCGACAAAGTTCGATGTTGGACGAGCAAGGAGGAAGACTGAGGTGGTGGTTGCAGAGAGAGAGATGGAGAGACGTGCACGACGTGAGGAACGTGCGCCTCGTGGTAGTTGCGTGCTGAACGCGGGATATGGGCGTTCGCGTGCGTCGGTGATTCCCATTTCCAGGTCGTGGCGGTACGCGCTCGTGGCCACGTTCCTGGCGCAGCTTGACGAGCGACATCGTTGAGTGAAGCTGAGAAGCTGAAGAGTATCTGTGTGTAGTGGTATAACTGGGATATGCGACGTACGCACTATGGCTATGACGCCGTAACGCGTTGGTGCCATATTCGAGGCACTCTCCTAGCCGTTGACATGGAGGGATACCAATTGCAGCTTACCATGTAATACGATGAGACCTACAGGCAGCGTAGAGTATGAATGAGGCGGATACGGGGATGGACCACGGGACGTACCCCTTCAGCGCAGAGCCTCCAAATGCGGACTGACGAGACAGATGACAAAGAGGGGAGTCCTGCGAGAGTTGCGTTGAGTTGGTGTTCGTGCAGCATACTACAAACGGTGTGCCGCGATAGCAATACCGTCTGATCTGCAAAACGAGATCGAATATGTCAGAAATGAAACGAGGATGCACGACAGAGAAGACACACTGTTGATATATCATGCCGTACACTCGTAGATTGTCTTCGCGATATGGAGGAAACGGATCTGTACTGCCGATGTACTTCTCGCTTAGCAGCCCTCGTACAAACGGGTTACGTGGAGGACGCCAAAGAGGATCTTGCTCGCGCTGCGGAGGCAGAGGCGTCTTCGTTCTTCACGATGGGCGGGGAATCGTGGGGTATTATGCAGACTTCCCACCCGGGATCGTCTTCAAAGGATCGTCTCATGGAACGAAGACTATGCCGACGACGGGCACAAGCCATGAGGCTCCCGGGGGCGACTGGGCAGAGCTGAACAATGGGGGGAAGAGGAACCAAGCTCGACTAATCATAGAGCAAGAGTAACCTGACTGGCAGCTCATGTAGAGGGTCTGTCGGTTCTAGAGGGAGATTCAGAGCGGGTGTCAGAAAATGTGATGCGACCGGCAACATCGTACGTGCTGGATTGATTGTAATTGTAAGTGGATACTCACCTTCAAGCTAGAAGCCTGTGTCTCCCACTGGTTACCGTATAGTCAGACGTTATCTCGCCTCACCTCATCTTCTCCGATACTGATTGTTACCGTGCCCAACCAGGCTGCATACAAGCTGGGCTTTGACCGCCGTTGATTTCATAGCGTACTTGAATTTCGAATGATCGACTTATATCTGATTACTATAGTTCTGTAATATCACTTGACTGAGTTTTACATGGTACAAGTAACTCTAGCTTCGTTGAACGAGGAAAGGTCAGCTCAAAGCAGTCGAAGAACGGCGATCGTTTACGCACCTATACTGCAAGGCCACTCTCGACGACAGTTCTCTTACAACAGATACCCCCTTTGATACCCATGTTGCAGTGTCGCGGATGTAACGTTCGAGTCGTCTTGTCTAGGTTCAAAGTAAGCCGCACCTCAACCGGAGACTTCGAGGTATCATGAAGGTTCGCAGCAAGATGGGTGATGGCGTCTGCGAGGTGCGTGAATTGTCGAATGACCCTCGGGCCGCCCGTCCTTGCAGCTCAACGCACGACCTCCATGTATCCGCTTGCTCTCACTCAGTACAGCTCGGTAAGTGCCTGGTCATGCCTCCTCGAGTACCCATAGACTTACTAGACTGCACAGATCAGCCCTACGCAACGAGACTTGGCCACTAATGTGTCAAGCTCCACGCTCGCCGAACATGAGCCCACGGCACTCTAGTGCACCTGCAACGCCACCGACGGCCGACAATCTCACACCTATGACGCAATGGTCTCAAGCTGTATACTGCAGGGAACAGCAGACTGTACCATGCGGGAGGGGACGGCGTAGCGGAATTTTTAGCTGGTGAGTCGTCGCCTATGTCATTAAGACTTTTCCTTGACGTCTTGTACCGTTCCCCCGCCCACTTGGACTTCCCTCAACGCGTTTGTACCCCTCCGCCCTTCGCCCTCCGCCCTTCGCCCTCCGCCCTCTGCATAAACACCAACTCACTGTTCACTCGCGCAAACGCAGTCTACCTATCCACTCGCGGTTCATCTCGCAACTCGGTTCCCCAAGCCCACCTTGAGCACCAATTTCTACGCTCCTGGTCTCCAGCCGTCTCACTCGCTCTGTTTGCTCTCTACATCTCCTCTATGCTCGTGGTAACCCAGACGACTCGGTCGCGAACTTCCACACCAGTCTTCGCGACGTCCATTCACCCCGCTCGAGCCTGCGCATCCTCAAACGAATGTAGCGTATTCCAGGACTTCTGTACGACCGCCCTGGTGCCGCGAGCAAGTTGTGTTCGTGGGCACGAGGAACGCCACCGCTTTCTCTCTCGACTCTGATCTCGATCTTGGCTCAACAAGTAGACTGGTTACGAGACGACGCGAACGCAAATACGCATATAGTCTCAACTCTATCCGAAGACATGACTGGTCGTCTTACCGGGTACGTTTCCTATGGTCTCGTAATCCTGACGGCTTTAGCTTCAGCTTATAGAACAGTCTATTTACGCCCTCAGGCTATCTGGAGCGTGGAAGCATGCCCGAATGAGAGCAAATAATCGTGTTTTCCACCGTCTGTCACCGTCGACGACACTGTGATAACAAACGTTACCCTCTTCCCATTTGACGTCGCACGTCCCGGTCTCAATCGACAACAAGCTCGAATTGTGTGGTTTTGCGGGCTACGCGTAGAGCGACTGGCTACTACATGCGACTGTGCGACCACGATCGTAGAATACCTTGGTATACGCGGTCATGATGCTTCTCTAAAACGGTAAGTAGTCTCGTACATCTCGTCTGTTTGCACCCGCCACCAACGATCTCCGTTCGTTCGTACAGGGAGGTGGTATCTTATTGCACATGTGCCGTGTCGTGCCCCACATTTTTCGTACTGATCCCATCATCACAACTGCGGAGCATACGTTCACTGGTAGTCGTCGATCCTCATGTCCACGTCAGAGCGAGCGCGAAGCGATGAAGAGCTCGTCACGGTAGGCTGAGGACGCACAACCCAAAATGTGAGCCGACAGAGGATGAGCATGCGAGGACGGAAGACCTCGAGGTTGTTTACAGTCCTAGACACTTAAACGTTGCCAAACGTGGTCTCGGACGTCGATGGTTAGATGTCGAGTGCAGAACATGTATATTACACGTTAAATAAAATAAAATATATGTGAATGAGTACCGAGGTTGTATACGAACGAGTAAGATTATTTCTAAGTTAGACGAGGTAGGTGACGGAGGAGACACCTCGTGAGCCAAAGACGGTACGACGTAGTTGCTGATGATGGTGATTGTGCTTAGTGCTCAGAAGTGCGACAGGTTTGAAGGGTTTCTACAGACCGTTCAAAAGCTTCGCGCTTCACATCGAGAAGAACGGAAGGGGGTTGCACGTTAGTGATTGTCGGAGCTGGAGTGCGACGTGGTAAGGCTGACAGGCGTCGCTATGGACGGCGGAGAGCCATTTACAGGGGGGAGAGCCATTTACAAGGGGGAGAGCCATTTCTTGAACAGAGTGTAGTGTACTCACCGAGAATCCAATGTCCCACTCGAAGCGACACCTGATTTCCTGCAGCACGGTCAATCCGTTCGCTTGCGGCTTGGGAGGTCCTGGAGTACCTGATCTCCGGTACGCGTACATACGTGCATTCTATGTGCTTCTTCAGATATAAGTGAGTGGTAGTACAGATAGATAACTCACTAATGTGGTTACTGGATGTCCAGAACTTGAACGGCCACCCGCATATATCCACCCACAAGAAGCATATGATTCGTCGGCTTCGTGAAGCTCTGTAGGGTCTTCTTCATGATCGTGACGGCCATGTCCATGGTTTGATACGACGCACGCAAGCTTTCTGCCTTTGGTTTCGTGCATGTGGCCAGGCGCGAGCTCAACGTGCTGGGTTGTTTGTGCGTCCTCATGCTCGCTCTTCTTCGTAGACAACGGATATTGCTCAAGGACTTCTTTCTTGTAAACACCGAGGGAGAATCTGCTGTCCAGGAGTGCTGGCGAGCACACGAGCAGTTGGCCGGTCACAGTGCCGAGATCGTGAGGGGCAGAGGTGGGTCGATGACATTTGCGATGCTTCTTCCTGAACGTATTGCCCGTGGACAGCGACATGACTTAGAATCCATGGTATGCCGAGAAACTCACAGAGACGTACCGCGCATACGTATTAACCAATGTATCCCACGCAAATTTCTTCGACCTTTGTCTTCGTCACGTTGAGATTCTGTCCCGCTAACGAGATGAAACAAACATAACGCTGTTCGATAGAGTGCGAGCTTCGTTTGTGAAGGAGAATGCAGCATCGTTTTTACTTACCATGGGGGAACAATCACCATACGTCCACATATCTCTGCATCGCTGGTTCCTCCGTGTCCGATAATCAGCCATGGAGAGACTGTCTTGGACTTGGCAACCTTCGTGAGATGGCCCGCTCTCGAAGAGCCTGCCTGCACGCATTCATCCCACGACGAGGCTGTTGCAAGCGTACATGAGTATTCTGGTAGTCAGAAAGTAAAGATAAAAGCAACTTACGTGCAGAGAAGCAGTAGGTAGTCCTCTTCGGCTGTGAGCTAGCCTTCGGACGTATGATAGAGCTCTGTTGGCATTGGAAGAGGAAATGAGGAGCCAGTCACTAGTCAATGGTCGAAGCCTTCGTGGCTAGAAGTGAAATCACCTCACATATGCGCATCATCATGCATGGGAGAGGCTGCAAAGGTAGGTGAAGGAGGTCGTGGTCGTCGAGGAAGGCAGGGAGATGAGCGGAAGTCGGACCGACTTCGAAGCAGTCGAGGAAACGCCACGACGATCGCGTCTTGTTTCGCGACCACCATACTTGGGACTAATCTCCCGCAGGAAACTCATCGGAATTGAAAGTCCGCGTGATAGACGCGCGATATGATCGCGCCATGCATCTCGCGCGACGACGACAACGACTTAGAGCTCGAGCTCGCTATGACTCCACGTGTATACCATCAATTTCATGTAAAATACATGAGTAATGTGCAAACTTTGCATTTGAGGAGTCGCGGGATTGTAGTGAATTGCTCGCACGACCAGGACTCATACATACGGCATGAGTAACTCAGCAAACGAAAAACAATGCGATAAGTGCGAAGTATTCAAGCCACTCGATCAGTTCAAGGCTCGCACTCGAGATACCATAAAAGGCAAAGCTGGCGAACTCACCTCCAAGTGCATCTCGTGCATGAAGGTTGAGGCCGATTATCAACGCCAACGGAAGCGGAAACGTCAAGAGGAGCAGTCTGATGGTCGCACTGAGTTGGAGGAGTGGGAGGTGGATTCTGATGCGCCGGCAGTTTTACTCGGGGCCTTTCTCGCAGATCTCGCGCAGAAGGCCGAGAATGACGAGGAGTCTGGATTTCGTATCGGAGCGCGGGTAGAGGTGGAGGGTGGCAACGAGTTGCTTAAATGGGAAGGAAAGGCACGCGCGAATAAGGTTGCAGATTTGATCGAGCAAAGCACGCTGTGGCATTGGTCGTACGTTAATCATATTGTGTCTCCTCTACGTGTTGAAAGCCTGAGCAAGCATTAGATACGAGACCCAATATGTACGGAAGAAAATGGGTGGCACTATATACTCTTTCACTTGTGCACAGTCAAACCACCGAGAGCACAAACCTAAAACCCCGAAGGGAAAACCCCGCGATGCAGATCGCATGCAGCGATTCTCATGTCAGGGTTGCCTCTATATCACGATCCTTGAAGGGCGGGAATTGATCATCAAAATGAAGCACTTACATCACCATATTCCGTACTTCAATATCGGCCTTCCGGACAAGTGGAAAACCTGGATTGAGAATAATGCGGGAAAGATGCTTCCGGGCCTGGTAAGTACTTTTGTATACACGTCTTGATGTCTAGAAACTTACATACTACTACCTAAGATGTGGCAGAAGATCTTGGCGGAAGAATGCGCAGGACGACCCGTAACCGAGGTTGAATTGCCTTTTGATGAGAAGGCAGTTCGGTATCATTGGCTCAAGATCAGTGAGACGTCATGGAAACTAGACAAGGAGCCTATCGAATCAGCCCGGAAGTTTATTACCGAGAATGGAAGCGAGAACATGATCGGGCTACTCGATGTGGAAGCTGCGCCCGGCACAACGGTGCTCGCTTTCCAGGTGAACGACTTTATGGAGGCATGGGCGGAAAATACTCGCGAGCTCGCGATGGATTCGACTTGTAAGCGGTACTCCTCTCAATCATGTTCGTTTTTCTTACTACTGAGTAGGGAATACCAATCGCGGCAACTTCGAGCTTTTTGCTGCAGTTGGCGGAGTTAAGGGATCTGGAGTGCCGCTTGCCTATTGTTTTGTTCAGACCAGTGCAGAGGCGGATAAAGGTGCCAAAGAGCTGGTTCTCAGGCGTTTCTGCGATCAATTGAAGCGACGGGGTGTAAATCCCGAATTCACACTATCCGACAAGGACTGGTCCGAAATAAATGCTATGCGTGCGGTGTGGCCAGATGCAAAACATCAGCTATGTTTCTGGCATGCCTTACGTGCTATCAAGAAGCGGTTATGTAACAGTTCCGAACGGCCAGGCGATTATGATTGGCTAGAAGCGCAGAAAGAGTTTGCGTTTGTGAGCTCTATATTTGTACCGCTTGCAAAGCAAGATCTCCTCCATGTGGTGCGCACTACAGCCCAAAAAGGAAGCTCATTAAACTGACCCTGATCCAGATTCCGCCACCACCTGATGCACCGAAATACCGTGTCAATTTACTATTCAACGGCCGCCCTAATACCATCACCCCTGCATTACCGACAATACGGATTCCGCCACGAGACAAGGCGGTTGTGCAAGACGGGAATGCCTCAGACAGCGGTGAAAGTGATAGCGGTACCTTCTGGGGAGGGTCCCGTAACGTGGTTGACGATGAGGAACTTCCTGAACTACTTGAAGATGATGAAGACGATGACGCAGATGACGTCCGACATGACCTTCAACAAATACTTCGTGAACCGGATGAAGACAATGAGGCTGTTGTTACCGCCGACTCAGATCAAGCATTACCTGCGACAAAGCCGAAGGTGTACCAATTCTGTCCTCCAATTCATCGTCTCCCCATCCTACGGCTCTTTGCGAAACATGCCTCGCAACACTCACTGCTTCCCGATCGTCACGGAAAACCCCGATCATCTCACGATATTCGACGTGACGCTGTCTCTGAAATGTACTGGCACTGTCACCGCAATAACCTAGCTGATGTCTGGGCGTATCTTTGGAATAATTGGTACGCTAGAGATCGTTGGTCACTCTGGGCTCGCAGCTCTCATTCTACATGCATATCGAATCACCGTACTACGATGATGGTCGAAGCGCTGTGGCGCAATCTCAAGCGACTTGTACTGCGCAATTTCAATCGCCCGCGCGTAGATCTGGCGCTTTACGCACTTATTCGAGAATCAATTCCCCCTTATCGCAAAACGCTGGCCGAGTTTCTACATGTCCGGTCTGGCGGCCGCCCACAAGGATTGTCCAATATGCAGGAAGCGTTCAAAAAGGCTTGGCGCCGCTTGCAGAAGATTCCGATAAAGGGCGAGTACGTAACCGATACTAACAAGTGGACATGCGATTGTGGGACCCAAAAGTATCATGCATATCTACTTTGCAAGCACCTGGTCCAGGCGGTTGGTGACATCCCTCAGTGGTGGTGGACACGAGTTCATCGATTCTACACTCTGCCTTTCTATTCTGTTCCCGAAAACGGCCAATGGAACGAGCGACCGCTGCATTCGGATCGCCCTTGTAATGCCATCGTTAACGCCGCTGACTCCGATTGCGAAGTCGATGACCTTGTACGAGAACGGAGTACTACTCCGTCAGGTAGTTCTGAGCCGGTATGTGCATTCAAATGTAACTCCCAAAAACCGCTTACTAAATCTACTCAATTCCATAGCGCAGCATCAATTCATCGCCAGCTAAACCACCTCCTACCGGGAAGGACGGGCTTATGCGAACGCGTGCCGGTGACGGCGCCGGTTTCGATGTAAGTCACCCGAGACTACCCAAAAAGGCAGTTGTATGGTCACTGACGCTCAACACCACTAGCTCGAGGATGAAGAAGAACGCGAATGCGACACGTTTATTGCAAAACTCAAGCACGCTGTCGAGATTTTCGAAGAGCAGAAGCAATACTATGCTCAAGATCCGCGCTTCCTTCGCAACGGCATGAAGGCTTTTCGAAAGGGTCTACAGCTCGTTGATGAAGTCGATCACCACGAAAGTCGGCAGACTATGCTGGTCACAAATGGTAATGCCCAGTCACGCAATAGACTCCCTTCGAGTCTCATAGGTTATAAATACACGCAAAAGTAGCAAGTAGTAAAATATGCAGCGCAGTACTTAGTACATACATCACATCAAACGCCTCACCGTGACTTGCCCGCGTGGACTTGTCAAAATAGAAAGTTTGCACATTACTAATATATTTTACATGAAATTGATGGTATACACGTGGAGTCGTGGCGAGCTCGAGCTCTAAGTCGTTGTCGTCGTCGCGCGAGATGCATGGCGCGATCATATTGCGCGTCTATCGCGCGGACTTTCAATTCCGATGAGTTTCCTGCGGGAGATTAGTCCCAAGTGACCACCATTCCATTCTCACTCGCTGCCCAGACAGTTCCTCAACATATTCTCTCCCATGGACCGATCGAGTGAAGAGGAGAGAGCGTGAGTGTGTCGTGCGGGAGACCATATGAGGTATGTGGTACGTCGCTCCGTCACCGAGTCGTTTGACTCGACATTGCTCAAAATACCTATAGGCACTGTACAGTACCGTACTGCTGTCGGTCTGCTGGTCGGACATGGAGCTCACCCGAATTTATTACCGCTTCCCGCTGGCGAGTTGCGGGTGTGTTCTTCTGCTGCTGCTTCGTCAACCGCGTCGACGCCCGCCTCCCAACACAAGATAACTATGGCGTACTATGGCATACTACGGCTTTGTCTATCTTCTCGCTGCGA
>JAXQGX010000056.1:0-36313 GCA_037040455.1 Irpex sp. P115-07
TCCGTCCCCCTCACCGGCAAAACTGCAACCGTCACCGCTTCCACAATCACTGCCAACACCAGCTCTGCCTACATCCTTGCTGACAACGTGACGACACCCTTCCCAGTCTGGTACGCAACTTCGTCTGTCGATTCGTTCAATTTTCCCGGCTCCACCAACGTTACCTTCAACGAAACCCTCGCCAACCCTGGATTGGGCGGATTACCAGGGCACTGGCGTGGGATTCTGGACAGTGGCACTGGCCTGATGGTCATTCCTAGGGAATTGAACAAGGCGTACAACGCTTTGTTCGACCCTCCCGCACAGCTGGAGAATGACACTGGGCTTTATTATGTCTATTGCAATGCGACCGTTCCGCCTTTCAGCGTGACGATCAATGGGACAGAGTTCAAGGTAGATGAGGCGGATTTAGTTGTGAGGCAGGGAGAATTGGCGAGCGATGAGTACTGTCTGAGTGGGGTGCAAGGCGGAGCGATCAATCAATTGCCATCGATTTATCTATTGTGAGTACCTCCCTTTGATCTACCATTGTAATTAAAAGGTATCGTTGCTGATGGTATCACAAATATAGGGGTGACAAGTTCCTCAATAATGTGCTCACGACGTACAACCTGGAGACAAACGAGATCACTATCTCGGAGCGCAAACCCTACGGCAAAGGNTGATACGTACTAGTATTATACCCTCTGGACTTCGACGATGGAAAGCATACTTAAGTACTCTGCGAGAATCAGACTAAGTAATATGACGAACGCGAATCTCTTGTACATAACGTGACATTGTTTCAACGGTGATTGAATGACTCTTGATTGACGGCACAAGAATAGCTGTAAGGATACTCAGTTTTAGTGGCCGGAGTCTCGAGTATCGGGATGCCGTTTTCGGAAACTGCTGTAGCGTGCATTGCTTGTTCGGGAAGTATGACGTTTAACCCTAACCTTCAAGCTTGCGACGACCTTGCGTGTCGAATCGCTCTCGCATCTTCCTCCTCGCGATCGATCACCACATACCTCACAAATATTCGGTGCCCGTGTCATCTAGTTAAATATTTCCTGCTTTATTTTCGTACGGTAGTCCGTTATAATGGTCTGCGTAACGACGTGAGTAAGCACTTATTTACCTGGCACAACAAGTTCATTTTCTCATGCTTCTCCGTTCTCTCTAGCTTAAACATATGACGTTTACTGCCCTCCATATCTCATGTCTACGCTTGAATACAAAGAATGGCAATAGCGGGTTTTGAGTTCACGTATCTTTTGTGCAGTGGCCATCAGCGTTGCATGCAAACCTGGATTCCAAGTCGTCATCAGAATGATGCGGCGCCCGCAAGAAAAGTAACGTGGTCCGGTATTGTCATCGCGTCAAGGTTGCGTAGTGATTCCTTCGTTCCTGTTCTACTTTCTCACTTTGTAGGTGATCGTGGAATGAATATCGAGGAATTCTATTATCGTCATTATCTACGACGCTGTACTAATTACGGCTCTTGTTCTACACTTAGGCCTATACACTCGAATAGTTGTGGTCATCTACGGGGCTTTGTCATGGTATAGAGCTTTACAGCTAGCCATTTGTTTCCGTCATACTGGCGGTTGTGTTGCGTAGCTGGGGCCTGCATTTCAGATGTGGCGTGTAAGTTCTTCTTCCTATATTAAACAACTTCGACTCTCTCATGCATCACCTAACACAGTACCACACACCGTCTCGATTTCAGACTACAATACTTCCATCATCAACCTTCACTTCCCATTTTCATCCCGCCTCATTCTACAATGTCGCTCGCTTCGTATGCTCCTGAGCTCAGGCACAGCAACAACGACTCTGAGGGCAACGAAGCCTATCTTCACTGGCCCGAACTTCATCTCTCCTCCTTCGACGATATAGAGTCCCCCACTCTCGACCCAACGTCACTCGGTCACAGCTACTCCAGAGCGATGGAACTCAACGCACGCCACAGTGGCTTGCCCGGTCATGCCCTTCTCACCCCCTCTGTCTTCAAAGCCCCGCCTTCCCATCTAGGAAAACTTCTGCCGACCATAGGCGAGGTTGGTCTGCTATGGATGGGGACGTTCAAGCCTCTCTGGGGCACTCATCACATCAGGGGCACCGATCCTTCAAGTCTATCGCCCTATAATCTCCCAGTGCTTCGTGTTGAGCCTGAGCCAGATTGGCGCGATCTCCTCCCATCGGAGCCCGCGACGAGCTGCCGTCCTCCTTTCCCCTGGGTGTGGGAAGGAAGACTACCAGGGAAGGGCAAAGACGGCAAGGATCTGTACGCTCGCCGGGAGATTGAGGAAGTTGATATCGGCAACACTCAGTTTGGTTACATGAGCCCCCCTTTACTCTATCGCTCGATGTTCGTGTGCGCGAGCTACGACAAGTGGCAGGAAGTGGCCCCTCGAGTCAGGAAGGATGAGAAGCTCAAGCACCTGTCGGGGCCATTGGAGTATGTCATGTTGACTGGTGGCTTTTCAGTAGTGCGATGGAAGACACTGGTTAGCGACGATATGCAGCCGGGCGCGGATTACGACTCGACAAAGACGGCAGCGCAGAATGGGTTGACAAGACGTCTCGTCAGTATCGGAGAGACTGATGAAAATATCGAGCGCGCCTGGCTATCCGTGAGGTACTGCAAGTGCCTGTCTCGCAAGGTGTACAAGGCACGTGGCAAGCTGGACCAGGTTTGTCTTAATCTTACTTTCGCCATCTCGATGCTTACTGACGCTCTTGACCGTACCCCGTAGGAGCAGCGCTCGGTGGTCGACGATGTCCTGGAATATTTACTTGACATTGTAAGCACACTCTCCGCAAGATAATCCATCTCACGAGTGACTGACGCACTTTAAAAAAAGAACCCAAGTTTTGACATGGCCGTCACCGGACATGACGACATCGACTTATTCCTACAAATAGTACGAATCTCCTGATCCTCCTATCAAACTTTTAACCTAAAAACCTTCTTTCAGGCATCCCAGCTTCCTGAATATGCAGGCCTCATAACCCCGTCCACTACCTACACCGAGTTCAGCTCCTTGCTCGGCACTGCCATCCGTCTTCCTGTCGCGGGTTGTCACCAACATCTCCCACGGTACAATCTTCAAGCGAGGCATAAGAGTCACTGGCAATGGACTACCCAGGGTTGGCTAGCTGACTTCTTAGCGAAGAAGCAGACAGTGTGCTTTTTGCCGTATGTTTATGACGCTCAATTGTGGGGTCAATTACCATAGTTTTTTATGTCTCGGGTCTGAGTAGGTGTGATCAATTCTGACGTATCTCTAATTTGTCGTTACTTAATTTGGTTCCATCGATTTCTAATGATTGAAATACGACTTCAAGTAGTACCGCTTACGGAAACGATAATAGCGTGCACTGCTTGTTTCGGCAATAATGACGTTTACCCTAACCCCAGTCCCAACGCCTTCGGTCATCGCGCCGCCGTGCGCGTGTCGACTCTCATGCTTTCCTCGACCACCACCTGGGTTCTGAGATCTGAGTCCTGACTTTGCAATCGGCATAGAGTTCTGCGACAAACCGAGAGCTTTAACGATATGCATGTACGACTCACGACGGTGTACACGTGAGCCTCGCCACTTCTACCAGTGTGAGTACTCAACACTTGCGATCTCTTTCGCCTCGACTTGTAACTTATCCTACCTTTCCAGCTTCAACTACGTATCACATTGGGCCGCAATAACTATGACTTCACATGAAACAGACGCCGCCCAATGAGATAGCTGGGAACCCGCGTGAGAGAGCTTGAACTGCAAGTGTACGTTAGCGCAAGTATTCTGTCCATGGTCGCCCGCCATGAAGGTGGCGCAGTTACCGTGGCAACTCTGTTGTGTTGTAGAGGTATGGGAATGCATACCTATGATACTGTAGAATGACCAAGTAAGTCAATCGCCCCCACTAGCGACGAAATCGTACTTACGCGACTCTTGTTCTGCATTAGGCTGATAAAAATCGTAGCGACGAGGATCTGTATATGCCTCGGCCACAGCCCCGGACTACATCTTCCAACCTTTTGTCCTTGCTCATACCGACCATTGTAGTGCGCTGTATGGCAACAACATACCAGGTGTGGCGTGTCTAATCGCCATTCAATATTAAATGTCTCCAGCTTCTACATGAACCCATCTACAACAACCCCTCTATCTCACATCGCAGTACTTCTCTCCTTGATCCTAGGTTACTCGTACACAATGCCATACAAAGACCTTCCATTCCACCTACCTCCCGACCACATACGGTGCGACGCCGAAACCAAGTGTAACCGCTATGACTGGACAGACCTGCAGCTTTCCTCCTTCGACGACGACTACGACTACCGCATGTTTAAACTATCACCCACTCTCAACCCGACCGACATCGGCAACGCCTACTCCCGTGCAATGGCCGTCCACGCACGCCGCCTCGGCGGGGGCCACGCCCTCCTCGCCCCATCGCTCTTCAAAACCATACCTGAACCCGGTATCCAACCTATCTCGGGCATCGTAATCCACCCAGACTTCGTGACCATGGGCGACATCGGACTACTGTGGATGGGGACGTTCCAGCGTCTCTGGGGCACTTGGACGCCTGGCCATACCGAGGAATGGATTTGGCGACGTCACGGTCTGCGAGGCCTGGGCCTCCATACTCTGTTTCTACAGATGCACGAGATAGAGACGCGGGAGATCGACCGTGCTGACTTACGGGTGCTTGAAGCGAGGCTGCCTGGAACTAGCGCGAACAAGGAGCTGTATGCTCGTTTGGAGCTTGCGCCTGGAGGGGACGATGAGATAGATGGCGGGATACACGTCGTCAGTTCTGTGCCAACACAAGACCTCGTCGCGTTCATGTGCGAGAGCTACGACATCTGGCAGAAGGCTGCGTATATTCTCAGGGCTGAGGACGAGTACAAGCACTTGACGGGCCCGATGGAGTACGCGCTGTGTACTGGTGGCATCTCGGTGTTGAGGTGGAAGACTTTGGTCAGTGAGGAGATGGAGAAGGGCGCGGAATATGACTCGTCGAAGTCGCCCGCGAAGAATGGCTTGAGGAAGCGGGTGGTTAGCTTTGGAGATGCTGATGAGGACCTCGAGCGTGCGTGGGTGTTTGTGAGGTTCAGCAAGTGCCTGTCTCGCAAAGTGTACCAGGACCGTGGAAAGCTCGATCAGGTTTGTATTATCGTTACATTCTTTATGATAGTGGTTTCTAATGCACTTCCTTCGGAATAGGCACAACGCACTGTCGTCGACGACGTTCTCGAATATATACTCGACACCGTAAGTTTCCTCTTTTTCAGTGACACCGTATTTCTCTCTCTCGTACTCATCCCACCTCGCCCGAACAGAGGCCAGACCTCGACATGGCCTTCACCGGACACGGCGACATCGACCGCTTCCTAAGCAAGGTACTTACCCCTCTCCCCCCCCCTTTCCTCTCCCCTTCCTCCTTCTGACAACCCCCACCCCTTTCAGGCATCAACCCACCCCTCCTACGCACCCCTCATAACCCCCACAACCACCTACCCCGACTTCAGCACCATGCTCCAAGCAGGAACCATCCGTCCGCCCGTCAAAACCTGCCACTACTTTACCCCGCGCAAAGACTTCCACGAGGGGAAGCACGCGCGTCGGTTGTCGCCTGGTATGCGCGATTTGTTGACGGATTTATTCGCGAAGAAGGTGCCGGTGGGGGTTTTGCCGTTTGTTTATGAGGATGTGTGAGTGTGTGTGTGAGTGCTGTGGGAAGAAAGGAGCGGTTGTTTATTGGTACCATCGCATAACGTTTCGTATCATGTATCTAAGTTCTACTCTATAATACTGTAATTCCAAGTCCAGACGTTTCCATCGTCTACTTCTTACTGTACAACCCCGACCTTCTGATCTCATACAATCCCTACCCATCCAACCTGGTACCCTCCAAAGCAGCCGCCAACTCGTCCGTCTCCTTCTCCGCATCACTCGCCACAGGCTTATAAATCTTAATCACATCCAACGCGCCGCCCTACACCCACAAGCACCGCCAACATCAGCATCCCATCCCACCACACCAATCACACACGCACCTGAACAGTAACAACCTTATCACCAACAACCAACACATCGCTCCCCGCCTCATACCCCGGCAAAACACCCACTTCCCGCTCTCTATACGGCAACCGCGACACGATCTCCTCGTCGAACATCTCTGCGCCTGATATTTGTGATTTGTGGGCGGTGTGGTAGTATGTCGTCCAGCCGGGGGCTTCGGTGCTTTCGAACGACTCTCGCTCGTTGTTGGTGGACTCGGAGGTGAAGGTAGAGGAAGGATGGGAGGAAGGATGGTGAGAGTGGAGATACCGACAAACCTCCCGCGCCACATCCAACGGCGCAAAGTCAACCAACCACCTCAAGAACGCATACCGCGAGCCCGACCCTCTCAGATTACTCTTCGCCTCCTCTTGCCACCCTCCTCTTTCCCTTGTCCTTCTCCCTCCCTCCCCTCCCTCCCCTTCCCCTTCTCCGCCCTGTTCGCCACCCCCTCCACCCCCTCCGTCTCCTGCATCCCCACCTCCATCACTCACCGACTTCTCCAACCACCTAGTCATCCCATTCCCCCACTCACTCCACGGCCTATTCCTTACACCCCTCACGGCTCGTTGGGAAGGAGGGAGAGAGAGAAACCGCACCGCATCGTCAATAAACTGGTGCGCGGGCGTGAAGAAGGCGCATGTGAAGGGCGCGGTGAACCATACGCCGGTGATTTGGACGTGTAGCATGCGTGCGTAGGAGCTGCTTAGTAGGTAGCCTGCGTCCCTTGTGGATGATGATGGGGAGGAAGAGGAGGAGGAGGAGGAGGAGGAGGAGGAGGAGGGGAAGGAAGGAGTGACTTGTTGACGGGAGGTGATGTTGATTATAAGCCTCACGTCGCCATTGTTAACCCTCGGGAGCCAGTACGTCGCTACGTGCGTCGCATCGCGTTGTTCCTTTCCCTTTCCATTCTCGGAGTCGGGGTCCGGGGATTTGTGGTCGTCGAGGACGTACACTTCGATAGCGGGTCGACGCTCTGCAGCGGAGTAGCACGGTTGGAGGAAGCAGTGCGGGGAGATGAGGACTGCGGGGTGGCCCCATGCACGTGCTGACGTGCCAGGGGAGCAGAACATCTACGACCGCCAGGAAATCAATTAGCACTCAAACATTTTTGTGTAGGTTCGAAACCCCCTCACTCACCCCCTTCAACTCCCCAGTCGTCCAATCAAAAAACGCAGTCTCCGTAAAAAGCTGAAAGCCGCTCGCCATATTCACAGCCAACACGTCATCGAGCACCTGCACGCGCGTATAATGCGGGTTCTTCGTTACGCGTAGACTCATACGGAACTCGACGCGGCCGGTGCCGAGGGCGCGAGGGTGGCGTGCGCCGGTCTTGAGAGAGTGCATGGAGAGGCTGTACCATTGACCTGCTGAGGAGTTTGTGGAGGAAGAGGGAGAGGGAGAGGGGGGAGAGGGTGCAGGAGGAGAGGTGCTGTGGTAGCGGACGACGAGGAGGTCTTGGGCGGCGTCGATGCATGCGATGCTCCCCGTTTCTTTCTGTAGACGGATTTGCCAGTGTGTCAGCGCATCTTGGTCGACTTCTTCCGTAGTGCTTGCACCCGTACCACCACCGTCCAATGACACAGGCAACCGCGAACTAATCTGCGACACGTCGAAACGCACCGTTGCGTTGTCGTCCCAAGTAGGTACAGCATGTCCCGGAGGAATGTCCGCGTTGACTGCAATCTTTCGTAATAGTACCGAGTCGCGAATGGGCCAGTATTCAAGATTGGAGACGTGCAGCGTCTGGAGCAGCTTCATCGAGTCTATCCTGCGCCATATGCCCTGTGCGGCGGAGAGTATTGCTCGTCTGTCTTGGAGGTTGAACCGAGGATTGAGGTGGACATCTTCGAAGCCGGAGATAAAGAGGTCGATGTGGTATGTAAGAAGAGGGGAGTGTGTGATGTAGTCGTTGAAGGACTTGGACACCTAGACATTAAACGACCATCGGTTTGCGTTGTGTAGTTACATGCATATTTATTAAGTAAAGAGGATTAGGAAGAGCCAGGCGTGCGATTAGGACTTACAGATTTGCAACGCAGGATTTGACGAAGATCGCACCGGATGAGGATCTGCTCGAATAGCTCGGGTGGCAAGTCGGAAATGCCCATCGTGAATTCAATCAGGATACAGCTTGTGCGAATCTGATCAGAATATGCTATGTCAGCCTACGATATGAGAAGGGAAACATACCTATAGCTAATCACGAACGTAAGCTGCTTGTTACAGGGATCGTGATCGTGTGAGACTTCTTGAGGACCCAGAGAGAACAAGGAACACAAGTCTGCCAGGTGCCGCTGTAATCAAAGTTACTTAATTCCTAAATGAACGAGCATGTATGAGTACTTATGCTAGATGAGCATCGCGAGCAACTTACCCATGCATAATAGATTTCAGGTAATAAGAGTCGCGCACCTTCACGCTTCAAGCTTCAAGTTGGAAGCTTGGAGTACAGAACCAAGATGTATGCACGGTTCATGATGTTCTGTAGCCACCAGGCGCAACCGTGACTCCGACGGTAGCGAGCGTATCGTCACATACGCGTACGGTCACGGTGCCACGCGAAACCGGTCCGGCCTCCGAGCATGAGCGATAGGGAGCGCCAATTCACGCATGCCATGATCTGATCCACGACGACCTGACCGTGACACAGCGTCGAGTCTCCGCCGCGAGTGCCTTCAGCTCGAACGTCGATGTCCATCTCTCCCCTCTGGCACTGACCGATTCCGTTTGTGACGTGTGACTGCTCCCTAACCATCGCATTCATTAGCTCGTGTCGATCACACTCACATCGACGCTCAGAACCAGGTGTGCCTATATTTCTGACCGCATACAACAGGAAACCTTGTCGATCGCGAGGCTTAGACACGCGATGGGCTTCTGAGCCGACGCAGGTATCAAAGTCATTCAATGACTACATCACTCACTCGCCCCTCCTCGAGTCCTCACCTACCACATCGACTTCGTCATCTCCGGATTCGAAGACGACCACCTTAGCCCTCGCTTCAACCTTCAAGATAGACGCGCCATACTCTCCGCCGCACAGGGGATATGGCGCAGAGTAGACTCGATAGCGTTGCTCCAGACGTTGCACGTCCAACCTCGAGTACTGTCCCACTCGCGACTCGGTGCTGGCGAGGAGATTTGCAGTCAATGCGGATGAGCCGATGGGGATGGATGTGCCTAGTTGGGACGGCCATGCGACGGTGAGGCTTGACATGTCGAAGAGTAGTTGATGTGCAGGCACTACGGACGGAGTTAACCCGGGTGTCCCTGACGCACTAGCACATCCGTCTATAGAAAGAAACCTTCCTCCTCTCCCCCTTCCTCCTCAGCAGGCCAATGGTACAGCCTCCATGCACTGCACGCGCGTGCAGGCGTCGGCTTGGATATGGTAAAGAGGTCCTCTGTTTACGGAGACTGTGTTGTTTGACCGGACAATTGGTGAGTGCACTAATCAATTACATCCTGCCAGTGCGACGTTGACGTCGCTGTCCTACCGTTCGCCCACGCAAAATCCAGGCGCCTTGCGCCCCAAGAACCTCCGCACGAACATAGGCCCACGCCACCCTGCAACGTCAACTCTCATCTCCCTAAACAACTTCCTCGCACCATGCTACTCCGCTGCACGTTTGAATCCTAGGGTAGAGCTCCCTCCGGTCCGTATATCGTATGGTTTCACGGCTTGAGCAGGCGATCTTGGACGTCGGACGATAATCCGCTGAGCTTTCATCAGGTCAGCACGAAATGGACGGAACTTCCGTACAACTTCCCTTGGCTTGTTGTACTTTACGCTACGCCAAGCACGCTGCCCCGAGTACTTGCATCCGTCTCGCTCAGACTGCACCTCAACGTTCAACGGTCAACCCTGGTAGGCTGCTGACTCGGATACCCCATGGCGCGGTCGTTCGGGCCTTCCAGCGTTCTCTTCCTGCCTCAGTGTTCCGACCCCCAAAGAAGGAGTATCGACCGCGTGGTATACAGAATCTCTCCACAGATGCGTATATTCATTACCGTACAGCTTTCCCGTTGTAAGACGTCTTCCTATCCACCGTGACCAGTACCAATACGAAATCGAAGTCACCGGCCACCAAGCCAGCTCGGGACCCTTACTAGCATAATCGAACGATGGCGGCCCTAGTGACGAGAACGGCGACTTACCCTACGAGAGTTTGTTCGCACCCTTCGATTTAGCTTTCGGTGCTGCCTTCAAGCTTAAAGTTCGGTGTCTTCTTCCTCGCACAACACGATCGACAGATGGAGCACTGGAGGATATAAAGGATGTTTCTCCTCTTCATAGGTGTGTCTTCTTCGGTCGACGTTGTTCCACTCAGCTACCGTCCGAGTCAAACTTGAAGGAGGGTGCTTCAAACAACATGAGACGGCATGCTTATAAATACTTACATTTAAGCATGCGTAATACATTCGTTCATTCCTGTATGATCGCCATGCCAACCGTCCGACCACGCACGAGATACCCCGCCACGCCTCTCATTACACCTCAATACTCCTCTGTACTCACTAGACTCGCGGTCGTCCGGGTTGTCAAACAGTGGAAAACGACGACGGTGACAGACAGGAACACGTGCGTTCAACGAACACGAGATAGCCAGTATTCTCGCCACGTCTCTCATCGTACTTCAATACTACCCATTGGAAGTATCCGCCAAGGCCGCTGGTGCCAGTGCCCGTGGTCGTTCGGGCTGTCAAATGCCAGTGGAGGAGGTTGAAGACGACAACTGAGGACTCATAAAAATACTTCGATCGTGTGTTGTCTTCAGTGTTCTCCCACTTGGTCATTGGCCGAGGGTATATCTGCACAAGAAGTGCGTAATATATTGTTCACGTACAACTTCGCTATCAACAACTCTTCTGAAGATGGTTTCGTACCAATATTCACTAGCGTGGAAGTACCGTGACTGTTATAAGGGTCGTAGATGCTGTCGGCCGCTAGGACAGCTCGTGGTCCTTGCCAACGTATTCGAACGTCTGTGTAGCAGGCAACGCCTATGGAACTTACAGCGGCACCGACTGGGTTCACGGTCACTATCGACGGCGATTGCTCAGTCTCACCAAACTCAGCAATGGATTTGGCCGGATATTTCTGCCATCTCTGTACTAAAACGAGGAGTGGCTGCGCAAATTCAGAGCGGTAGTGTAAGCGGTCGGATATGTCGGCCACTTTGTTCTAAGGGCCCAGTCGCAGATGAATGTAAACAATTATGATTATGACTACAAGAAAGTACGGGTATCAGTACAGAGATTATAACAAGGTGACAGCAATGCGACTATTTACAACGATGGGTATGAGAACGGATGGTATCGACAACGAAGTGAGCGAGCGAGCGAATTAGAGAGATAGTAAGCTAAGATCAAGAGAGCGTGGCGTGCGTGAAACGAAAACAGATATAAAGATGCAATAAGTAAACAAACACGAATAAGTCCATTCGTACAGGTGGATGGCTCAAGCAGCGTCCACAAAAGTCCAATCCCAATCAAGTGTCCTACGGCAACGGAAACGAAAACGACAGCTCCGAAACAGGCGAGAGAGGCGACAAAACCGGGGCCGACGAAGACGAAGGTTGCGGCGGTTGAAGAGACGGCAGAGGCGAGGGAGGAGGCAAGACGGGTGAGTCAGGGAGCGGACATGTGTCTTCGGACGTTATAAACGACAAGTTCGAGCTTGATGACTCGGAGAACGTTGATTGCACGAATTGGGAGTGGAGGTAGGGTGATGGGCCTGGTGGTGGTGGTGGGGGACTATGTGTGCGACGTGGTGTGTTTAGTATGCTATAAAAGAAAGAAAAAAGCGATACGCGACGTACCTGTACGGAGGAGGCGGACTCCGGCAGTCCTCGAGCGAACTTCGCAAGAACGACGCACCACGTCCCCTCGTCCGTCGACTCGACGGCGGTGAACTACTAACCGAGGGTGATGCAGCAACACTTCCACTCCCCTCATGCAGCGCCGTCGAATGACTGGCATCGCTCGCACTTTCCAACGTCACAGAGCCATCAGTATCCTCACCAACCACACTCAAACTCTCCTCGCTCTCAGCCAACCTACTCCTACCCTCCCCATTATCTCTCCCCCTGTCCCTCCGCCCAGGCAAAACCGACACAGCCCTCTCAATAGGCAACCGCATAAACGGATCCACCTCAGGCGTCAACACCCTCCCAATCGCCCTCGCCTCCTGCTCCGTCTCATCCCCTGGCCCTTCCTCGTCCATACAGCTCGTTCTCGACATGCCTGACGCGCCGAGCCCTAGGCCCATTCCTAATGCGAGGGAGAGCTCGCTACGGTTCCTGGAGGCGTATAGACGAGAGGTGTAGCTGGTGCGTTTGCCCAGTCTGGGAGGACTTGAGGGGGTACCTGGTTGAGTACTGGGGCCAGCATACGAGGATGGAGCGAGATAAGGTGACGATTGGTGGTGGTAGCCGTGGCCTTGTTGATAGTACATCCCAGATCCAGGCGTCCTCGGCGTGGCTAACAACTCACTCGACTCGTTTGTGGACCGCGTGAAAGTCGTATTGTTGCTGGTGTAGCTTCTCGTCGACTTTGCGTGAGGGCTCGTATGTGGCGACAGCGGTGGAGGGTAAACCCTCACGTGTACAGGCGTGGATGCTGAAGTGGAAGGAGTAAAAGGCGAAGTCGACATCGAAGGAGTGTAGGGCGAAGTCGACGTCGAAGCGGCGAAAGGCGACGCAGTCGGCGTAGGTTCAAACGACGACGAAGGCGAAGGAGGCATAGCCGATAGCGTGACGTTCAGCTTGCTCCTCGAGAATGAGTTCTGCTTGAGCGACCATAGCGAGGGCATATGCGGAACCGACGGGACGAACGACGAGATTCGTTCTTTGAGTGTCTTCGTCGAACGCGCACTAGACTGCGAATACGAACAACGAACAACCAAGCGTTAATATAATTCTTCTGAATGCAAAGCGATTTCCACGTACCGTCGTACACCCACTAGCAGCACTCCCCCTCCTCTCAAACACATACCCCGGCACCTGCAGCTCCTCCTCCTCCAATCCCTCCTCCCTCTCTCCCCTCGGCGGGGGCACAGGCGCAGGCCTAGGATTAACATACGGACTCGGACACCGCTCGCCCAACTCGCCCTCTAGGAACTCGATACCTAGGCCTAGACTGTACACCCCCGTACGTTCGTCTTCAGCGTCGCCGTCAGCAGTTTGCAAGGTCGTCGACGCGTCGCCACCACCCCCGAATTTGTACGTTCCCATCTCAGAGTGACCGTGCGTATGCCCGTTGAGAGGCTCGTACGAATGTTGATGGGAGAAGTAGTTCGCCCTGATCGTGTTCAGCGGTGGAAGACGCGTGTGTATGCGAATGCGCGGAGGTGTCGAGGGTACCTGACTTCCCAGTGGATGCGAGCTCGTTTCTTCGAGTACAGGCCTAATCATACCCTTCACCCTCGCATCCTCGCGACTATCCACTCTTCTCGCGAACTTGAGCCGTCTCGCAATCTCCTTAGGTAGAGGAGGGACAGCATTATCCGGTGAGTGTGGAGACGGCGGGGAGAAGCTCGATCGGAGGGGTGTTATGGAGGCGTCGGACGTGCTCCTTCGTCGTCTGGCGGTTCTTTGGATGGTGTTTGTCGTGGGTGTTTCGTGGCGAGGGGATTGAGGGTAGATAGCTGTGGGGCATATAGTTAGTGATTTTTATATATGCGCCGTGGGATGACGGAGGAGAGGGGACGTGGCACTGCAGTCACTCACACGATGGAGATTCATGAACCAACGACGCGTCCGACGCACTCCTCCGCCTCACTTCCCTTACGCCAAGTCTCTGATCCTGAGAGCTCTCCGCACAGACGCGTTCATCCGCGTAATCTCTAGAAACGAGCTCGCCTACAAATATACAAATGAATACGTTATATTTGTTTTTGAGATGCATATATGCAATGTCAAACTCACCAGTATCTCGAGAAAATGAAACTCTCGGTACGAAAGACGGCTCGAGGAACGCGACGGACGCCTCAATGGCTCCTCGTCTTGTTCTCCCCATTGTGCTAGACTCCGCATTTCCCAAGCATACACGCGTGTCTACAAAATGAAACATATGCATCCATAAGCATACATCGTGCACAACGAGATAGAAAGACTTACGTTCAGGTGATTCCGGCGGCGTCACCATCCCCGTTCCACTCCCATTCCCACTCCCAAGCCCCTCCACCTGTTCTCGTTCCTGCCCATCCTCCTGTCCATGATCCTTACTCAACAAAACATCAAGCGGGACACTATCACTATGCGTCCTCCTCCCTCCCCCCTTCTTCCTCTCTCCCCCTTCTTCCCCGATCCTCCCATACCCACCACCTCCACGTCCATATACATGTACACCCTGCCACCCACCCCCACCCCCACGTCTGCCTTTCATCTCGCCCAGAACCTGGCCCATCCCCAACCCGTGCCCCGAATCCCGACTCCACTCGCGCTCGTGCACGTGTTGTGCGAGGCCCATTTGTACTAGCCTCCTGCTTAGCTCTCTTTCTCTTTCCCTCTCTTTGTCTTTATCCTCAGGTGTCGCATTCACGTCACCGTCTTTATGGTGCGCATGCGTATGATTACGCGTACCCGGACCCTTTGATGAAGACGGAAGTGGAAGAGCCTTAGGAGAAGTGGCGTACCTTCCGGGTTTGATGTTCCTCGGAGGCGAAACAGGAGTGAGTGGCGTTAAAAGCGGCGGGCAGGGGAAGCACAACGACGTCGACGATGCGTTCGCGTTCACGTGTGGGAAGTGGTCGGATGGGTGGATGGGAGAGATAGGTGAGGAGAATACTGCGTCGATTTCGTTTGGGGGAACCTGGAGAGTGAGAGGGGCGACGCGTGGGGGGAAGGAGTAGTTTTCGTCGAAGGGGCTTTGGTGGTGGACGTCGTTTACGCGTGCGGGTGGGTGAGTGGGGTCGATGGCGTCTTTCGTAGGCTCTGTCGACGCGGTTTCGAGGCTGGCTTTGCGAGGTTTGGAGCTCGAAGGGTGCGCGGCGCGTAGAAGCAGGTGGGACGCACGCGTCTTCAAAGTCTTAAAGAACCCTCCACCGCCCCCACTCCCTTTCGCATTTGACTCATTCATCGCTCCAGCAGCACCAGTAAAACCACTAGTGCTCGTCGTGGGAGGAGGAGACAAGGACGCGAACTGGGGGAGGAGGACAGAGTCGGGGTCAAGCGAGCTGTCGAGGCGCCTGCGAATAAGGAGAGTGGGCGAGGGAGAAGGCGCCGAGAATTGCATGGTCGATGTGGGTGCGAAGGACGCTGAGCTGCGTTCGCGAAGGTGGCCTGTTCTTCGTCGGGTATGGCGTGATTGGGGAGAGTCGGGGTAGCTGGAGGCATCTTCGTCTGAGTCGGAGGGAGGGGTGTGATCCCTGTCCCCGTTTGGGTGGGAATGGTGTTCGTCGTCGGAGAGATCGTCCGAGGGCTCGGAAGAAGCGACGGTGTCGGGGTTGGTTACGGGAGATGCGAGGTGGAGGGGATGGGAGGGGGTGTTGAAGGCGTCGGTGACGAGTTGTTGAAAGTCGTCGAGGGAGAAGGTACGATGGTCTACGATGTACGGCGACATGACATGGAGGCGGGTCGACGTCGAGGGGGACGTTGAGCAGAAGGAGCGAGAAGGTCGTTGGTGAGAGAGAAGAGAACAATCATCCTTGTCGAGTCCTCGGTGACCATCTCTCGCAGAAAAACAAACATACGCCTAGTTGGCTAGGTGCTCGCGAATCGTGTCCTGAAAACGGTTAATGAATGTCAATCAGACTCAATCTATGCGATTAATTTGCTTACTGTCAAACTCAATGATTCTTCGGCTCACGTCATGTCCTAAAGCGGTAGTAGACTTGCTTCACCTTCGCGGACCTAGCGATTGTTAATTCCGAGTTGGGCGGGATAAGTCTGCTCCGGGGATTTGGTGGCAGACTATGAGCATACAGTAGAGTAAGACATGCAAGCGTACCAGGTTATATATTTTCTGTAGCTAAAGTATCAGGACAACGTACAGGCAGAACGCGTACTTACCCTCGACATGTCTAGCTCATTAACAGATACTATAGGCAATCGGATTGACACTTACATAGGCGAAGGCGCATAGATACTGACCGGAGGTCAACTCACCGGTCTATAGAGTGTACGCCACCTCAAAAACACAATCAACGACGAGATGTTTATAGCAGGTCAAACACCTACGCCCTCGTGGACGGAAGTAAAGAAGCTCACTTCGACTAGCCGCCCATAGCTCTCCGAAAAGGGCAATACGCGCATCACGTGTCGCACGCGTTTGTTTAGCGCCGTGATGGACAGAACGTGCGCCCCGCCTCGCGTCGGTCCCTCCTTCCGCCTTCGTCTTTCCTTTCACGACAGACGTCGACATCACCGACATCGATGTCCAGAGCAACCCGCTCACAGCAGGCAACCCTCGCTCACTTCAACTTCCTCCCTAAAGCTTCATCCAAGAATAGCAACGTATCTGATGCGTCTGAGAACTCGCGTGCGTTGAGGGATAGCGGAGAGCAGGACGGTCTGAGTGGTGTAGGAGACGAGGGGACGCGCGTGGACGGTGGTGAGGTGAATGAGGGAGGGAATAGTAAGCACCCTAAGAGGCCGTCACCGTTCCAGGACGATATGGCCGTCTCGGATGCAGACGAGCGAGTAGCGAAGCAGCTCAAGAGCACCCACCCGTCCTCAGTCTCAAGTCCAGGTTCAGTGAACTCTTCCTTCGCCAGCGAGCCCCCTTCCTCCATCCTATCCACCACAACCAACTCCTCCATTCTATCCGAGCCCCTCTCGCCTACAACTCAAACTCAATCACGACCATTGGACATCTTCCCTCGCGCCCAGGTAGGAAGCTCAAATGCGACGATCTTGGACCTCACCCGCGTCCCGCCCTCGCCTTCAAAAGGAAAGGGAAAGGAGAAGCTGCGGTATACGTCTCTCGATCCTGAGGACTCTGGTTCTACTGCTACTCCGAAGGTCAAGGCGAAGGTACAGGCGAGATCGCGCTCGGAGGATGGAGATGGAGGGGACGACCGAATGGCTATGGATAGTATCCCATCTCTGAATATCAATATCCAGGAGCCGACTACCCCTCGTCCCCGTCCTCCCTCTTACGAAGACAGCTCCCTTGGTGTATCAGCAATCTCCACGTCCCCACTTACACCTCTCCCTCCCACACCGCTGCCTCCCCCGCACCATACGCATACAGTCGATTCCAGTCGCGCCGATAAGGAACATAACCGTGCTTCTTACGAAGAGATGTTCGTCGTGGTGAAGTCTCGCGATGGGGATGGTCCTCACGATCACGAAGATGGAGAGTATACAGGTGCTCGTACACCCCGCTCGAAGACCCCAACTTCCATTCCATCCTCACACTCCCATCCAAACGGTGCAAACACGTCTCGGATACCCCACTCTCAGCCTCGACCACCCAGTCAACCGCCATCCCAGTCTTTACCTCCCTCTCGATCTTCGTCTCAAACTCTACCACCATCCCGATCATCAACAGCCCTAGTAGCCGTAACCGCCAAACGAGGGATCGTCAACCGCATGAAGCCCAAGGTGCCTTCTGGGTCGACGCCTTCCTCTGGTGTGCCTTCTGCTGCAACTCCTGCAGCATCTTGTACTGTGCGTGGGAGGAGTGAATCTACGAGTACCGCTGGTGCTGGTGCTAGTAGGACAAGGTCGAAGACACCTGCACGGACTGTCTCTGGTCCGAGTACGAGTATGAGTGGAGATGTGAGGGCTCCTAGGACTCCTGGACGGAAGGAACGAGAACGAGAGGAAGGCTGGAAGACTCCTGGACGAAGGAAACGAGAGGAGGCATCGAGTTTGAGTTTGAAGACTCCAGGACGCAAGGAGCGAGAGCACGGCTCTGGACGGAAGGAACGAGAGCGAGAGGAGGGTTGGAAGACACCCGGCCGTTCTACTTCGATTTCTACTTCTACTTCTGCGCCTGCGGGGACTCCTGGGCGTGGACGGTCAGATGTGCCTGTTCCTGTCACAAAGACTCCTAGTCGCCCTACGTCAACGTTGGTAGGAGACGGATCGAAGACTCCTGGCCGCACAACCACTACCACCACAACGGATGGATCAAAGACTCCAAGCCAACGCAGCCGATCCGAACTCTCCGTCCCTACCTCCGTCCCTGTCTCTTTCCCGGTGCCAGTGCAAGCTTCGAACCTGAAGACACCAGGACGAGGACGTACGGAGGCTTCCCAGTCTAAAGTTCCGAGGCCGAAGACTCCCTCTGCTTATACGAGGTCTCAGTCGAGGCCTCGGGGTGAGAGGGGTGAGAGTCCTAATCAGCGCGGTGATGGAGGACATGCGAGGAAAGCAAGTACGACTGAGGGAGGACATACGAGGCAGGCTAGTACGAGTGTTGGTAGTGGAGTGCCGAAAACGCCTCGTGCGAGTTCGATTCCGAGGGCTAAGACTCCTAGGCTTTGTGAGCCGGAGGGTGTGGCTGAGCCCAGTGCGGTGGCAGCAGACACACGAGTGGTGGAGAAGGCAGTTGAGAGTGATGCTTCAGGTGAGTCGACACCATTTTTATTTGTTTGTACGCGCTGAATGTATTGCTTTACGACGTATATAGTTGACACTGAACCACCGGCACTTGCATCTGAGACCCACGCTATCGTGAAGACAGCTGAGGAACCACAATCTTTGCATACGGCTACTACTGCCAACGACGATGGGAACGAGAAACGAAAGGAGCAGGAGAACGGGACAGAGAGCAGGAAAGAGGGTCAGGGGGAGAAAGAGGTTGAGACGAAGAAGCCACCGCCATCCCGCAAGAGGCCTACGTCGGTTGCGCCCGAAGGACCAGGAGGCGTGCGGATGACGCGGTCTGCATCGTTGAGGCAGCAGGAGACGAAGAAGCAGATGGATTTGAAGGGTACGTCGAAGGGCAAGGAGAGCGAGGGGAAGTCCAAGGCTTCTACGAGTGGGAGTGGGAGTGGGGGTGTTCATGGTGCGTTATATTTTATGTGCTATCTCTGCTCTTTCCATCTCTACGCGTTGATCTGATGTTCACCTAGCGAGTTCGTCGACAGCTGTACCCAAAACACCCATCGTCCGTGGACGCTCGTCTACCATCTCACATACCCATACTCGCCCCACACCACTCAACACATCCACCACGTCAACCTCCTCCTCGTCATCCAAAATCAGCAGCTTCTTCACTTCTTCGTCGAAACCCCGTCCTCCAGCGTCGACGGCTACTTCTCGACCTTCCATCACACACTCCGTTTCCCTTCCAACCTCGCACGCAACGCCGAACAGACCACCGAATAGCACGAGCAGCGTACCTTCAGGAAGCGGGGGAGGAGGTGGAGGGGCGCTGTCGACGTTATCCCTGGCACTTGAGAAACTGAACATGCCCCCTCCAAGTCGGCCGAGTACGAGTCTCGGCTTCACAGAGAAAGGGAAGGGCAAGGGGGATAGTGATAGTGAGGACGGGGGAGGGTCTGAGAGGATGGACGTTGATTCGGATGGTAGGAGTGCGAAGAGGAAGAGGGGGACGAAGGATGATTTCTCGATAGGAACTGGGAAGGTGAAGCAGAGGGTGCAGGCTATCAATGGAAGCGGGAGTGAGTCTTCGTATAGGCGTGCGACTACTGTTGGGCCTACGAGTATAGGACAGGGAGGGGAGAGAGGGGAGAAGAGGCAGTCGACTTTGATGTTGCCGCCTCCTGTTCCGAGAGCTATACCTGGCGCGTCGACTGCTACCTCCACTTCAGATTCCCATTCCCACTCACATTCGAACGCGAACTCGAACGCGAACTCAAATTCGACGAGCACAACGATCAACGGCGAGACAAAGAAACCGATAACGGCTAGTAACGGTATCGCCGCTGGTAAAGGACGAGGCGGGACCGTATTCGGGAGCAAGATCGGCGCACGAGGGATATTCGGCGTCGTGGCGTTGCCATCCTCTATGCAATCATCATCATCTCGCGTTGGGGGTGGTTCGTCGAGTATGAATGGATTGGGGAGAGGAGGAAGAGTCGTGCAGAGGGCGAGTAAGGTGTCCAGTTTGCCTGTGGTGGAGGGGAGTCCTGTTAAGGGTGGTGGAGGGGACGAGCGGGATGGAGATGGGGACGTTAAGATGGGCGGTGCTGACGAAGATGATGATGATGGGAAGGTCGGACAGTCGACTGACGAGGCTAACCCGTTCGCTCCTGGACCGTCGACGTCGAGGCCTGCTACACCGACCTCTCAAGACACAGCAATGGACGGCGTCGTACCTCTGCGAGACTCAACAGACGACAATATTACCACTCCCACCGCGCCTTCGAACAGCGAAAAGGAGAAGGAGGCGAAATCGTCCGGTGGAGGGGGATGGAGAAGCCATGCGAGACGGGCGTCGCAGGCGCACCAGCTGCTCTCGCAGTCTATCTTGTCGTTACCGCAGACCCCTCCGAGGAAGAAGGCACCTGGGACGGAGGGGAAGGGAAAAGGCAAGGAACGCGCGACCACGGAGGACGGCTCGCCTTCGTCTTCTTCTCAGTCGCAGAGTCGGAGTAAGGAGATGGGCGGGCTTGGGATTGGTGCGAGGGTGTCTGCGAGACGGGCTGCTAGTAGCGGTGGTGGGGTGACGTCTCCTCCTAGCACGCAGAAGAAGGGTGAGAAGGAGAAGGATAGGGAGAGGGGGAAGTCGAGTACGCCTAGTGGGAGCGGGAGCGGTGCGAAACCGAAGACGTTGAAGATATTGAGGCATTGTAATGTGTTTGTGGATGTGAGGACGGATGATGGGGACGATGCGGGGTCGTTGTTTGTGGAGATGTTGACTGGGTTGGGTGCACGGGTGAGTGTTGTGTTTCTTGGACGTGTGAGGCGTGGCTGAGATGGGACTGTAGGTGCTGGGACGTGTTGGGCAGTCGTGTACGCATATTGTGTACAAGAATGGGCTGATGAGCACGTTGACGCGGTACCGGTACGTTCTAACGATTATCTACGCGAGCTCAGATGCTAATATTCGGTACTTACTCGCGCAGAATGCTTAACAACCCGAAACCTGCGGTCGTAGGGATCGGATGGGTCGTCGAGTGCGTGGAGAAGCGGGCGCGCGTAGAGGAGACCAACTTCCTGATCGACATCGAGCTGGCGAGTATCGCAGGGTCGAACAAGGTGCGTTCCTAACTATCTATACACGAACGCGTTTGCTCACGTGAGAGTCATTTATGTATGTAGCGACGACGATCGATGTTGCCGAAGCACTTGTTGGATTCGCCAGAGCGTCGGCCTCCCGGTGTTGGACCAGAAGAAGGGCCTGGGCCGGTCGGTGGTGAGGTGGCTTCTTCCCGTGCGTGTTTCTGTCTCTGTGTGTTAGTCCGATTGGGACTCCGGTGCTAACGACCTGTTTACTTAGCGTCGTCGGTGGAACACTCGTTGGATAGTCTGCCCCCGCTTGAGCGTGCACGAAGACGACAGAGTCAGCTGTTTGGTCGATGAGTGTAGAATATAAGTGTTGTTGTTGTATAATGAATGCATGAGTTCGATGGAATCGAGGCAGCTAATCTGACATGACAGGCCCTGGACGGTATCTATTAGAGTACAGACGCCGTAGATCCGGACCGATGCAGTGAGATGGGTGTACTTAAGGGACCTGAAAGTCGAGGGCCCTAGATTCTCGAGGCTGCCCCCCTACACGATCGCCTCGACACGACTGCTCAGTGTGCCGTCTACCTAACCTTCCTCTCATGAGTCGCGTGGTGTGGACGAACAGTCAGTCGCTGTTTTCGACACGGTGCGTTCGGACGTTCTAGGCTCCCCATCACCAGCCCTCGTGCTCTGCTCTATACACACTACACTTACGCACTCACTCACACTCTGCCTGTACTCTGACCTCAGCCCGCGGAGCATCTTCATGGGCTACCCCGACTCGATGTCAATGCCATGGTCCCCTCTCTCCCCCTTCACGAAACCAACAGGCATCTCCAAACTTCCACAAGAGCTCATCGATCTCATCCTCGACAACCTCGCGCGGGACGCCGTCGCCTTACGCTCGTGCTCCTTCGTCTGCAGGGCATGGCTCAAACAATGTCGACACCACCTGTTCGGTCTCCTACGCGTGCGCGACACGCAAGTGCAGACGTCCCTACGCTCCCGACCCGTGCTACAAGAACGTTTCCAGGCGTTCCTCACATTCATCACCACCGTCGCGTCCCCCGGGTTCTGCGCGAAAGTGCATACTCTATGCTTACTAGGGAACGAAGAGAGACATGAACGACAAACACCAGAGTCGTTCATCAGTGCGCATATGCTCGCTGCGATACTGGGCCAGCTGCCTCGCGTGCGCATTCTTGAACTCAATCGCGTGAGCTTTACGCCTCTTGCCGCTGAACACCACTCCTCTCCCATCTCCCTGCCGTTAGGCAAGATCAAACTCGACGTCCTATCCCTAGGCCGTATCAGCCTGGAAGAGCACACCCCAGACGGACTCTTCTCCGTCCTCGGACTCTTCTCCACACTAGGCATGCTCCGCGTCTCCTACCTCGAAACACCCCGCACACTTCCCTCCCCCTCCGAACTCCAACGTTTCCTCGAACGTCTACAAGTGAAGCGGTTCTCGCTGAAGGGACATTCGTCGATGATGCCGGCGCCGTCGAGGACGATGCCGTACATGCTGAATGTGCTGCTGAACTCGAACTCGGTGAGGGGGCTCGAGAGCGTGGAGATAAAGTGTTGTACGATGGACCAGATCGGTGCGTTGGGGAGGTTGATTAGGGAGACGGGGGACAGCTTGGGGAGTGTGGCGGTGGATATCTCGGATATTGCCAAGGGGTCTAATGGTGCGTGTCAGTGTATTGTCTGTCTCAACTACGTCTCTTACCTTACCTGCGAATCCCCACTCATCACACCAGACTTCCAAGGCGTAGTAGACAGCCTAAGCCTCCGCACCTGCACCGGCCTGCGGCACCTGCGCATCCAAGTCTTTCCGAACGAAGAAGACCCCGCCTCACACCTCTGGCTGCGCGCGTCGCATTTCCTCGTGGCGTTGCTCGCGAGTGCAAGTCCTACGCTGAGGACACTGACGATCGTGCTGCAGTACCACGACGTCCTGCTGAAGAATTGTAGTATGGCGGATTGGGAGGCGTTGAGGGGGATTGGCGGGGGGAGTAGTGGGACTGCTGGTGGGAGCAGCAGTACCCACGCAAGTACTAGTAATGGAAGAGGGGGAGCAGGAGGAGGAGGGAGAGTAGGATCAGGAGGCGGAGGAGTAGGGACGGGCTGGCGACGGTTCCCACATCTGGAGGCGGTGGTGTTTGCGCTGATGCCGAGGTGCTCGGACCAGACGGTCGAGTACGAGGCGAAGCACCATATTGTGATGCAGTTGCCGGAGTTGGCGAGGGAGGGGGTGTTGAAGTTTACTACTACGGTGCGTCTTGTCTCGTTTTTTGTGGTCAAGCTGTTGGTGGTGTGGTGGGATTGAACTGACGATTGGGTGGTTGATTTGTAGGGATTCTGGGAGGACCGGGAGACTGTCATCGCTGACTGTCGGAAACGAAAGTTGATATGAAGAAGAAGGCGCAAATCTACGAACGGACCGTCCGAGACACGGCCATATACCCTTGCTGATTTACCTGCCCACTGGCACACGCATATACTGACCTGCTTACCACGCACGCGTATCTCTTCGCAAATCTTTTTGCATACCCCTACACACCACACTACACCCCACAGCTACGCGGCTACACGACTACACCTACCACACCGACTCATTGATTCATTGACCTACCAGCCAAAATCACATCGCCTTCAGCTGTAGTACTTGTAGCTCTCAGACTTGCCACCTGTATTGTACCGTGACGTTCGAGTCCAAACGATGTAGCTGTAGCGGCTAGCCAACTGGAATGAACGGAGGAACAGACTCGGAGCGGGAGAATGCAACAGTACGAGTATTGGATACCCCCTCTTCGCGTGTGCGTGTGTGTGTACAGCTGCAGTGCCATCGTCGTGAGCATCTGTGCGTAGACGCGGTCACGGGGTGGCCACGCCATACCGGTCCGTTCACTACGCAATGTCGTACGCGTAAGTTGGTCAGGTCGCACTACGCCGTCGTCCTTCCCTCCATCTCCCTCCAACATCCATGGGCGAAGCAGCACGAGTTTATGCTGAGGAGCTCGCCAAGTTCAATTTCGGTCACCCACTGTGGTGGCCAGAGCACACGAAAGACCCAAACGGTCGCGATCACGACATCGAGATCGGTGACGTTGGCTACGTTGACGGCGACGGCGCCTTCCACGTCTTGTTCAACGTCACTCACGACATCGACCATCCTCTCTGTGCGGGCCACTTTCTCGATGGTGTCTTCGAGCCTCTGAGATATGATAGTGACTCTGTTGAGACGACGGAACGCTTTCTCACTACGGAGAATCCTGTTTGTGGATCCACCGTCTCTGAACACCAGGTTTCGACACAACTCGAAGCGTGCGTATACTCATTCATATGCCCTTCTATCGTATTCTGAACTGTAACTAGGGACAGCCTCGTGTACGATGTCGGAGGGGACTTGTCGTCGCAGCTCAAATGCCACAGCGAGCAAGGTGCATTCCTAATCCTCAGGGACGACGCAACAAAGACCGTCGTCCAACGGCAGGAGCCGCAGTTCATCAAATACATCCGACAGTATCACTTGCGCTGGTATCAATACGCTCGGGACGTGCTAGGTATAATCTGCAAACCGGAAGACATCATCCTTGTGCGCGGCTTCATCAAAACGTCAGCCTGGACGGTAGCTGCGTTCCTTGGAGGTAACCAGAGCCGCGAAATTACACTTCACGCACAAGTAGGACTCACAGCTGCCGTAAGCGTTGGCTGCGAGTATACTTCTCATCAGTATTCGACTAGCTCTCCGATCCAGCGGAGCGGCCCTGCACATCGCCTGCTTTCAAGAACGGAGAACGGAGTCCGGCGGGGGTTACCGTCACCCTCGACCCATGGCTCTGAGCCGCCGCAGAAGGATCAGTGCCTCTTTCTGGATTACTTCAAAGTCCTATATCGTGCGGATCCTGACAGAGAAGGAACGGAGGACGACGATTCATCTATGCTACAATCCGAATACGATGTAGAAGTTGAGAGAGAATGCGACATGTCAAATGTGAGTGACCATGATATTCTGACCGACGGATGACCTTATCGCTACGCCGAACGGTAGCCCCGCAGTCCGCTCGATATTTTGCTAGAGTATATCCTAGAGGTACGTTGTTTGGTGTCTACGCTCTCACGACTACTAATGACGACTACTATTTACGTCTACTTTCTGACTTGAGAATTGTAGTCTTCGCCCGCGGATATAGCGATAGCGAGCTACAACGATCTAGAAACCTTCACTCTGGTATGTATCCTCACGCGCCATATAATAGCAGGCATTGTCCCTGATTGACCTCAGGACGATCGGTGGCCTGTGACGTTTCGAGACGCATTACGAGCTGAACCGCCAAAGATAACCGTTGACGACGGCTCGGGTGAGTTTACTTTCGTTGATAAGTATCCATTGGATAGATATTCACTGGTGGTGTAATAAGTTGGAAGACTGACTCCCACCCGGACGACGTCGGACGGACAACCGCATTAATATTCACATCCGCATACCTTCCGCCGCTGAACACGATCAGGGCGAACTACTCCTCGCATCAGTATCCGTACGAGCCTGAGCCTCGCAACGGACAGTCTGAGATGGGGTCGTACAAGTTCGGAGGTGGTGACGCTTGCGAACTGCAGACGAACGTGCAGGCGTGTATAGTTTGGGCCTGGGCATCGAGTTTTTAGAGGGGAGTTGGGCGAGAGGTGTCCCAGTCCGTATGTGAATCCGAGGCCTCCGCCGAGGGGAGAGGAGATGGAAGAGGAGTTGGTGGAGGAGGAGCTGCAGGTGCTGGGGTATGTGTTTGAGAGGAGGGGGAGTGCTGCTAGTGGGTGTATCACGGTACGTTACTGTCTCGCTCATTCAGAAGGATGATGTTGACGCTTTGTTGGCTGTTTAGTGCACGTTCGACAAAGACACTGAAGGAACGAATCTCGTCGTTCGTCCCGTCGGTTCCGCATATGCCCTCTCCGTGGTCGCTCAAGCAGAACTTATTCTCGAGAAGCAAGTTGAACATCACCTTGTCGGCTATGCCTCCTCCGTCGTTGTCGTTTGAGCCTACGCCGACTGCGTCGCCTTTCGCCGTGAGCACGTCGACTTCGCCTTTTACTCCTTCCACGTCGTCCTCTCCCTTTATTTTTTCGGCGTCGGCGTCCCCGCCCGTACACGTGAGGATTCATCCGCCGCCGCTATCGCCGTACACGAGTCCTCACGCAAAGTCAACGAGAAGCTACACGAGCAACAACACAATGTTCACACGATCGACGAACGAGTCGAGTGAGCTGTTGGCCACGCCGAGGACTCCTGGATCTGGGATGTACTATCAGCACGGTCACGGCTACCAGCAGCAGTCGTCACCTTATCTCGCTCCATCCTCGTACGCTGGCCCCAGTACTCAACCAGGTACCCTGCTGAGTCCTGGATCCCCACCTCGACTGGGCAAACGCGCGAGCTACACCTCTCGTCTGTACGCCTCCAGGAACCGGAACGAACTTTCACTCGCGTTGGGGATGGACCTGGGGCTTGGTGCGTCGGGGATGTCGAGGACCAGCTGCATGGACGAGGAAGGCCTAGGGGATGAGACGGAGCAGGATGCGAGAGAGATTGGGAGGGTGTTGACGCCTGAGGTGGATCCGTTTATGCGATTGCCTATCGAGAGGGCTGTGTCGGTCTTGCCTGGGAGGACTACGGTCAGGAGGAACAGGAACGGGGAGCGGGGGAGAGTTAACGAGGAGGGTCGGAGTAGGTTGGCTGAGAGTCAGGAGAGCCTGAGCGTGGTTGGCGAGGACGCCTCTGTGACGATGGGGAGTGCGAGTGCAAGTGCGAGCGATATCAGTCATTCGACGGCCCTGCATGAGGGAAGTGTGAGTGCTAGTGCGTCACCGTCTGTTGGTAGTTCCCCGCCCTCGAGTCGACGGACGAGAGGGCGTGGTGCGTCGTTCTTGCGGAGTTCTCTGGAGGACTGCCGTAGTCCGCCTCCCCCGTATAGGTACGCCTCATACTTACTGTTTCTTCTTCCTCTATTAACACGACAACGTCGCACACGTAGTCCTCCACCGCCACCAACAGGACCATCACCTTACCTGCACCCGCAATTCGTGCAGTCGACGTTCTCCGAGTCGTCTAGCTCGAACCTGTCGTTCGTAACGTCTGAAGATACTTGTCCACTGCCCGATTCACCCGTCTTACCCCCTCCTTCGCCGCTACCGCCTCATCAGCAGCCCTCGACGTCGTCGGCGCCGGTTTTATCGCCTCTCTCACCCGTCTCGGAGCTATCGTTTTCATTCCCTTTGCCGTAGGACACTCGATTGGACCTTTAGTCTCACTGCTTGAGCCGTTCATGGACATAATACGGACTGCTTCGCATTTGCTTACTTATTGCATCTTTATATCGCCGTCGCCGTTGTTCTCGTCTCACGTCTCGCTGTCTTGATCTTAACTTACAATCGTCCACTCACTAATTCGCTTTCGATACCACCCGTGCTTATACCCATGGTTGTAAATAGTTGTATTGCTATCATTCTGGGATACCCTGTGCACTAATACGTACTTTCTTGTAGTGATAATCATAATATTGTGTACTCGCATGCGACTGTGTGAGGCTACGCACTAAGGACAGAGATGGCCGGCATAGCCGGCCACTTGCACTGCGGTTATGTATTCGCGTAGCCACTCTCGTCTTAGAACAAAGGTGGCCGGCGCATCCTGCCATTTCCCTTGGTGGCTTTCCTGTGCTGCGAAGGGCGTAAGGACAAGTATGGATACGGATCGCTGATAGGGACTACGACAGGCGACACGGTCAGCGTCGCTGCAAGTTTCAGAGATACTATCTTGTGCTGATTTCTCTAGACTTCGCATGAACAGTCCGCGTCATGGTCCGAGCTGAAGTCGGTGCCGACCGTGTACGTGTGTGAGTCCCAGTTCGTACTTGACAATCCCTGTCGTATCAGCGTCACGGGGGTTATAGTGCACGCTTCGGTGTCGTGTGCATCGGTCTCGTATGAAATGGCGAGGAGTGGGAGATGAAACGTTGAGAGGCCGTGTCTCCGTCTTCTGAGTGATCGTATTCGGGTTCGTCATCGTCATGGTGTGTTATTGTTCTTGTGGTGGGTGGATGAGGAAATGACAATTGTGAGCGTCGAGAGGTTGAGCTTATTCAGAAGAAGACATGGTCATCGTGGCAAGAAGGAGGTCTGCCTCGAAATGAGCGGTAAGTGCATAGTATACAGATCGGGCGAGGCGATCTCGTTCATGGACAAAACACGCTCAATGTTCTCGAGATCACTCGTTCTCGGGCACATCCATCCAACGCAACCCACCCACTAGGGAATCTTTGATCTCGTCGACGCTTTCTGGCCACAGCCTTCACCAGCTCCTCGAGTTTGACGGTCTCCACGACGCGTCTCTTGAGTCTACAAAACTGAAACGGTATGTCACGATGACCTCGTTCTAACATCACATTACTCAGTGGCTGACACTCAGCTCGCACAGACATTCTCCCCGCTCTCACTACAACGACAATGAGACGAGGTCAAGCCCATGGTTTGCCGGAAGATAGCTCGGACGCCAGTAACAACAAACTCGACGTACGGTGAGGACATGACGGCACACAACCCGCCTAACTACATCCTCGATACCGCCCGACCTAGCAGCAACAACAAGACGAATGGCAACGACGATGGCGGTAGCGTGAACGAACGCTTCGACAACGTCCGTGCATCAACGCCGTTGTCGTTGCGTTCATTCTTCCTCCACCTATCCAGCATCCACCTCCACTATCGACCGGCCTATTAGATGCAGCTTCACGAATATCGGCCGTCTATACCCCGAACCAGGCTTATTCGTTAGGCACCGTACATCTTACCGTCCTACGTCTTCTCTCGTCTGCTGGAACGACCCATTGGGCACCACGGCCAACCTCGAATTTGGACCGCCTGAACGCCACTACGACTTGACGTGCTTACGGCGACGCAAACCTCTCCTCTCCTCATCTCGCTTGTCTCCTACTATGATCAACGACTACCTTCCCGCTCGACGCCGTGCCCTCAACACCCGACGACCTGGTCTTGGATCCCTCGATACAATCCAAGTCTTGACGGAGTAAGATGTGACGCAGGAAACGAACGATGGGTGATCTGAAGGCATGTACGCCCTCAGTGTGCCGTTGGTATGTTAGCTAACGCGATTACTTCCTATGCTCAGTATGATCCTCACCACTCAGTACTCAGCACAAGGAAGCTTCATCCCGTTCGCCATCGTGTACTTCTCGCCGCGCACTGTTCCATCCGCACCAACACTTCGTCCTCTCCGACTTTTCATCCCATACGATACTCTCCTCGACCCCTCGGAAACAAGCAGCGACACCACACGACGCGCCGATACTACCACTGGTCATCGCTCATTCACACTCACATCAACGTCTTATACTCTCGCTCGACATCGTCTCGCCTCCACATCCTCGGAACGCTCTCAACCATCCTCTCTCTCATCTCTCTCAAGCTATCTTCTTCCTTATATCGGTTCGTTATCCTCAAACCTTCATCGACGAGCAAGCAAGAAGGCAGGAAGGTACGGGTATCGGGTCGTGTAGAGGAGAGGTCCTCGTCGAAGCCCAGTAAGTCGTCTTCCCGTTCACAGTCGGTGTATTCTCTTTCCCTATCACCATACCCTTCCGCTCTCTCTGTTCCCCTTCACACTCCGCCATTCACTACCGTGTCCATTGTCTCCCTTCCCTCTTTGTACTCCTTCATTCTCCCATCCCGTCACATGCGTCGTCCGTTCTCTCGTCCACCCTGACGGTGTCGCATTGTGGCACCGTCGTATTCGCTGGCACGCTGGTGTTAGCCTATACCATTCCGCGCATTCGCCTTGCCTTCTCGCCGTCTCGCCGGCGCCCTTCATCAGGAAAGTGACTTCTGCATCATAGCGCCTGAGCTGCTACATGTACTATGAGAGCGTTCATAGCAACGCAACTCCTCTGTATGACACAGTAGCATCAGTAGAGTATATTATATCTCCCGTTATATCAACATCGATCGTAGCTATCACTTGCTATTATACGATGTAGTAGCAGTCGAGCTCTATAAGACATACATACGTATTGCTGTGCTACCGGTGGCTCGACGAACAATTGTGATAGGTATCTATGAAACGAAGTCGTACTACTGGGCTAAGTGCAGTCGAGTCTCCTCAGTACAATCATAGTGAACAAGTGAAAATCGATATAGTGATTAACCCAGAACGTACGGCACAGCTCCGCAACATTTTCAGAGGTCCAAGATGGGTCTTTAGTACGTCCAAAGAGAGGAACAAGGTGACATGAACGTACAATACGATTAACGGATATGATTTCGGCGTGAGGGCGATGCATACGGGTTGAGCGCGACACACTCATCAGTCCATTACATCCATCGGGCCTTCGGAATGGCGTCATCCACTCAATGTAAGCCAACGTTTCCGGCTTCGTGGATTTATTGAAGTGTGGAGGGAGGTGGAAGATTACCTTGACTTGAGCAACACGTAGTCCTAATATATGTCGGTCAGCAATCAGACAAGTACATAAGAGGCGAATCACCACGTACCATGCAGCCCCGTTCCTTCCGTGAACTGATTTTGCTCGGTCTCCAGAGTGCGAATCAGGGCAAAGTCTAGACAGGCGGATCGTGCCGCATGCCGTCCTGAACGTGCAACCGGAGGAAAAGCGCGTACAAGATCACGGCAGTGGTTTCTACTTGCCTCTGGTATCACTGGGAGCTCGATGGCGAGCTGCTTGAACAAATCAAAGCGGTCGAACGCACGAGGTATTAAGTTGGAGCCACGCGAACGAAGCAGATGTTGGAGGGTGGGAAGGAACTCAGATGCGTGTTGCCCTTCGATGATGTCTTCAGCGCTGATGTTACGGAGATGTGGCGGAGGTCGACGTGCTGTGTGTGAGGTACAGTGAGGAGAGATGGGAGTTGTGGAGCTGCTGGATGTGGGAAAGGCAGGGCCATGACTCGTTACGCCGGATTTATCTAGTGTGATGAAGACGGTATCCAAATCATCGGTGACCGCATCGGGTGGTTTCCCACCATCGGAGGGTACGTGCGCTGTAGCAGACGGTGTCCCGTAAGCACTAGGCGTGCGTGATGAATTCGAGGTGGACTGTCTGTACCACTCGAGGTACACCTCGAAGTAATCAACAGCTTCTTGGCGGCGTAACCAGTTGACCATTTGAGGCACGTAGTCGCGTTTGTTACTTGCTCGATAGGCGTCCTTAGCGTAGTCAATGTGGAGGCGTTCTGGCGATTCGGTGCTGTAGCCGTCTGCAGATCCAAAGAGCTCGATGAGCTCGACATAGTGCTCCATAGAATGGATCTTGGGAATATTGAAGTGCGCCGGTGACCTGGCTTCCAGCTCGATAAAGACAGCTTTCACTGCATGGAAATTGTCGAGAGCCTCTTGAAGCATGCGAAGGCTTGTTCGAGAGTGAGAGTGTAGTGATGCGAGACAGACAAAGTCAATGACGGACTTAACTGCCTGTAAGACCCGATCATCCACGGCACCGGAGAGAATCCCGACGAAAACTTTGACCATTTCTTTGTGCTCACGACCCGTCCACTGGGATACCGAGGAGATGCCGTGCTTGAAGTGTCGAAGATTTGAGTGCGTGGTCATGGCGCGGAATCGGGCGTCGAGCTCGTCTTCTCCTATAAGTGCTGTACACCACTTGACGAGGTGGTCCTTGAAAACACCTTTCAGGAGCTGGTGAAGGATGTCGGGGGTGAAGCAGCGAAAGATGTCGGTATGAGGTAAGTCTTTCCAGAATGGTGACCAGACTGGGCGGATCCCAGCGACCTTCAGTGGCGCCTCAGAGTTTGTCGTCTGCGATTCGCAAAGAAGTCGAATCGTTTCTGACTCTGTCCGACCAGGAGCCGCTTGGTGTCCACCACGCAGATCAGGTTCAACAGTACAGATCGGACAGCGATTCTCCTTGCAGCACGCTACCAGACACTGCTCGGGGTAGTCTGCAACGTACGCCGCCAGGATCGGCCATACTCTCCGCACCTGCCCATCCGCGCAAGTCATCTCGACACCGTTAGATCCTGCTTCTACAAGTGAGTGCAGAAGTGCCTTCATACACTGATGGAAGAGGGTGTAGCGAGTAATCTTCTTTATGTTTTCAGTGCTGCAGCAGTCGAGTTTTGGCACGGGGATGTAGCCCAAGAGGACAGTCGCATGGGACGAGGGGTGGCGACGTGTTTCCTTGTCAATGTTCCCAATCGTTAAGTACACTGGCCAGGCACTCTTTTCCCCACGAAACTGTGATAGTCGAGTCTTGTCGGAGGATAGAATGATTGGAACGACAGTTGCACCGACAGGTAACTTCATCTGTGGTATAGCAGTACTCTGTGAGTGTTCCGTAACGACTATGCAAATGCTGTCGTGCTCACTTGTATCTGCCACCACCACTTTCCCGTGTTCATCTCATTCCGAACTTCCTCTTCCCCGCCCTCATCTTCATAGAGCTTCTCAGGTGCAAAGACCATCTTCGCCTGGAAGAGTGGATTCCCTATCAACTCTCTTATACACTCCACGGGATCGCGAAACCATAGCTCCAACTCTTCCTTTATCTCCGCTCCGTCAAGACCTATCTGATCACCGGTAACCGTAACAGGCTGACATTTCCACTCAGGACCGCCAGGGAGCAAATCGATGGCTTCGAGCAGTTGTGTGTGATTCTGGAAGGACAGATTCAGCTTGCTTTTGATCTACGAGTAGTCCGGGTAAGTACGAGACAAACTATCACTTAAGATGTACTGATTCGCACCGCTGGCAGCTTCAGTAACTCATCCCCTGCTGTTCTCCCGACATTCCTTATCAGCCACTTCGCCAATTCCCACTCGTCGTTATCCCTGAAAGGACCCAGCTCTGCTTCATCAACCTTCAAGACACCACTATCACGGATCCGCTCGAAGGCCGTAGGCGACTGACGAAGTGTGCGCCCAGCCTTTCGGTCCTCAGGAAAGGCCTCAGCATACCACTCCCGTGGATTTGTATCTTCTTCCTCCCTCACGTCTTCAACCGTCGCCTGACGCGAACTCTGTCTACCGTGATTTCCTCCATGTTCAGGTGCGATGTTTGTCTCCATAAGGATACTAGCTTCGTTGACTGAGTCGACGGCCATAGTGATATCGCTGGCTGGCTCCGAAAAGGGCCCTGAATTGCTGTCGGTGGGCTGGGCAAATTGTGAGTGTTCCGATACTCTGCGGCTTGAACGACTAATGAGCTCTGATTTCTTCTTGCTGCATGGTGCATAACTCGACAAATGTTTTCGCAGACTAGTGACTGAGGAAAGCCATCGCTTGCAAAATTGGCATTGCTCGGACATAGCAGAGGAATAGCTGATCGAGGTTACAGAGAGTGGTGAGCCGTGTTATTCAAAAACTTTGCAGAGTATGACCGTCGCCTGATGCGCTGTTGGTGTGCCGGGTTGTTACGGTGCCCCATCCCAACATGCTGCGTCTCGCGTCTACATGTCTTGCACAACCTGCACTTTCCCTCGACCACCACCACCGTCAGACTTTGTTCTAGTCTCTGCAAGGTTTTTCCTCTTTGTCTAGACTTCATCGTAATTCGCAAATTCCTGAGCACGGCGTTCAGCATATCTGTTGCCTCCGGCGTCCGTATTTTTCAGTCAGCCAATCCACTGCAAAAACTCGGGTTCCTACTCAGTGACCGTATGGTTTTATTCGTATACTGGATGCCTCATTTTAGGCTCGACCATTCGCGACTAGTATCTCGACACATACTAGACTTTTGCAATGCCGTATGCTGGGTCGAGCATGGATAATGCTATACTGATGATTGCTTTTGACGTATAGCCTGAGCATGGCTTGACGTGGCGATGTATAAAAGATGAGTCGCCATGCCTATTACTCCATTGTTCCACATCCCACCAACTCTTTACTTTACCCTTCCACTACACTAGTACACTACTTTGGGCCTTTCTCATGGCAAAGTTCCGCCCTGCCCCAAGCTCTCGTCGACAAGCCTTGCCGTCTACCGCCGACCTCGACGTCTCCCAGCCAATGATGCTCGGACGAGGGCAACGGGAGTCGCACCCAACTGAGCGCAGTATGCCGTTTCGTACGTCATCTCGTTTTTTCTTGCAAACTCCATTTAACACTTGTCTTTTTTTATCTCAGGTCAATCTGTCGCACAACAGAACGCGCGTTTGAGCGCACAACGAGATAGGCGTGTTGCTGTCAAGACCTCTGTTGCCCCGCTTCAGGTTCATCACCTCGATGCAGCCCTCACAGTGTCCACCGACGCAGTGGGAGCAGACTTTGCAGAAGAGGAAGAGATGGAGAATGATCTCGATGCCAATGAAGACGGTGATGCGGGCGATGACGACGACGTCGGCGATCCAGCAACCATCAGCAATACTCAAGGTTTAACAGGGGTATCTGAGCGCAACGTAAGTCGTTGTTTTTTGTTTTGAGTCATGACAAGCATGAGGCTAACCGCTATTCCACACTCAGGTTTCTATCGCTTCCAGCCAGATTGCCAACCCCGTAACTGCTCACTCCCTCAAGAAGAATCTTGTCCGTCGTGCGGCAGTATCCCGCATTGCGTTGCCTGAGCAAGCGGTTCGACCTGGCAATACTCAGCCTACTGGTGTCGCAGGTACTCTGAGCCCTCAGCTTTGCACCCGCTTGTTCTGATCGTTATTCGCTGCGTATCTAGCCTCTATGGCACCATCCGGAACCCAGGTCTCTGACCCTCGAGACGTTGCCTCCCGGGGAGCTGACGTAGGTAGATCAACCGGTGCTGGGAGTACAAAGCGCAGCCTACCCATTGTAGTCTCCGACGATGAAGACACGGAAGTCGTTGCGAAGAAGTCCAAACCAAAGGCTGGTGATTACGCTGGCTCTCGTCGTGCACATCTCTTACGCGCGTGCGCGTTGTTCCGAGTTGCGATCAGTACCACAGGTGCCTTCCCGGATGGCGTCGCGCTCGATCAACTGGCATACGATTGTTTCATTTCAACTGACGAAGATAATGATCCCCGCTCCGAGCCCACTGATCATGAACTGAAAGTGGTGAGCAAATGAAATTAATGTCTCAGTGGCATCATTAACTCGTGTGAACCGCTTACAGATCAAACTTCGAGGCTCGCAGCTTCGTGGTCAAGTCGTCACCAACACGAAGGCTCTCATCAAGACAAGCTTTGGCTTCAGTTCAGCTGACGACGACGACATCACAATCGAAGCGAATCGAATCAAGTACGACGGCTTTACTGAGCGCGCAGCATTTACTTATGAGGTACACTTTGTGATTTCTCCTCTCCACTGTGCTAACCCGGCGCCGAATTGGCCATTTTCATAGGTCCCAGGTGTACGGACTCCTGGTACATTGTTCAGAAATCCCATCTTCCTCGAGATTGCGCAGAAGACTTGGTTCCGTAATCGACGCGACGAGGGCGTTATGTTCCATGAAGAGTTTGATAGTGGGCCGGGATTTCCCTTACCCGCACTGGCTCTCATTATCACCACGGTATGTACAGATGTTATTTCTTTTCTATTCACTTCATCACTTATATTGCCTTTTCCTAGGTGAAGAATGGACTGGACGAGTGGAAAACAGGTGTCCACACGCCCATCGACTTCAGTGAAAAGGGCTATGCGGACGAATATTCGGCAATTCTCAACACCCTCCGTGAATGGCGCAACGTTACGGGCAACTCCGGCTCACACACCGCCGCAAAATTCCAAATCGATTTCCTTCGCCGGTGCCGGTACGTGGTCCGCTTTATGAGCTAGCTGGGCGACATGCTTCTAAGTAATTTTTCTAATGATCACAGCTCCGCGGTTGGTATTCTCAATGACAACGCAGCAAAGCCGACCAACACCCAGTTAACCCGTGCTGATATTCTCGCAGACGACGCCGCTCCTCAGGCTGGGCCAGCCAACGCGTGATTGAATGGATTCTCTCGCAACCACCACAATCTTATCTCCGACATCCGAGTCTATATCTCTCGTTTAATTGTCCTACACACTCGTTGAAACCCGTGGCGTGGCAGATTTAGCAGCGTCGTTGGCGTATACACATCATTCGAATTTCTTAGGTTAGGTTAGGTTAGGTTAGGTTAGGTTAGGTTAGGTTAGGTTAGGTTAGGTTAGGTTAGGTTAGGTTAGGTT